>CAUYQU010004865.1:0-29008 GCA_963574635.1 Cheracebus regulus
GTGGCACACACCTGTAGTCCCAGCTACTTGGGAGACTGAAACAGGAGAATTGCTTGGACCCAGGAGGTAGAGGGTGCAGTGAGCTGAGATTGCACCACTGCACTCCAACCTAGGGGACAGAGCGAGACTCCGTCTCAAAAATAAATAAATAAATAAAATAAAATAAAATAAATTTTTAAAAAGCTCATGATTACTGGTCATTAGAGAAATGCAAATCAAAGCCACATTGGGATACCATCTCATGCCAGTTAGAATAGTGATCATTAAAAAGTCAGAAGACAACAGATGCTGGAGAGGATGTGGAGAAATAGGAACACTTTTACACTGTTGGTGGGAGTATAAATTAGTTCAACCATTGTGGAAGACAGTGTGGCGATTCCTCAAGGATCTAGAATCAGAAATACCATTTGACCCAGCAATCCCATTACTGGGTATATACCCAAAGGATTATAAAACATTCAATTATAAAGACACATGCACATGTATGTTAATTGTGGCACTGTTTACAATAGCAAAGACTTGGAACCAATCCAAATGCCCATCGATGATAGACTGGACAAAGAAAATGTGGCACATATGCACCATGGAATACTATGCAGCCATAAAAAAGGATGAGTTCATATTCTTTGTAGGGACATGGATGAATCTGGAAACCATCATTCTCAGCAAACTGACATAAGAACAGAAAACCAAACACTGCATGTTCTCACTCGTAAGTGGGAGTTGAACAATGAGAACACATGGACACAGGGAGGGAAACATCACACACTGGGGCTTGTCGGGGTGTGAGGGGGTAGCGGAGGGATAACAGAGGATGGGGGTATTGGGGAGGGCTATCATTAGGAGAAATGCCTAATGTAGATGACGGGAGTATAGATGCAGCAAACCACCATGGCACATGCATACCTATGTAACAAACCTGCATGTTCTCCATATGTACCCCAGAACTTAAAGTATAATCAAAAAAAAAAAAAAAAAAGAAGTCTCACTCTGTCTCCCAGGGTGGAGTTAAATGTCATGATCTTGGCTCACTACAACCTGTGTCTCCTGGGCTCAGGCAATTCTCCTGCCTCCGCCTCTTGAGTAGCTGGGATTACAGGCAGCCACCAGCACACCCAGCTCATTTTTGTATTTTTAGTAGAGATGGGGTTTCACCATGTTGGCCAGGCTGTTCTCGATTTCCTGACCTCAGGTGACCTGCCTGCCTCAGCCTCCCAGAGTACTGGGGTTACAGGTGTGAGCCACTATACCTGGCCCTTTTTAATAATATTTTATAGGAGGCCAAGGCAGGCACATCACTTGTGGTCAGGAGTTCAAGAGCAGCCCAGCCAACATGGTGAAACCCCGTCTCTGCTAAAAATACAATAAGAAAAAAGAAAAAAATTAGCTGGGTGTGGTGGTGCACACCTGTAATCCCAGCTACTCCAGAGGCTGAGCTGGGAGAATTGCTTGAACCTGGGAGGTGGTAGCTGCAGTCAGCAGAGACTGAACCACTGCACTCCAGCCTGGGCAACAGAGCCAGACAAAACAAAGGAGCAAAGGACATAGGGACATAGGAAGGCTTTTCAGAAAAAAAAGACTAGTTCATTAGCTTTATTGGTGGTACTGCCCCAAATGAGAGATAAGAAAACTCAATTTCAGGATAGTATAACACAAATTTGGGATGTTCTTATCTGGCTTATCCCCTATTTGTTCAGCTTAGTCAGCTTGCCCCTAAATGTTGAGAACAAAAGAATCACACCAAGGATACACAGCCCAGAAGCACAAGAGCTATGGGATGGATACCCAATGAACAGTGCATCCAAACCACTGTATTACATAGTATTGATTGACGTGCCACTGAAGAGGCACGGGTATTTACTGGCTAGCTCCAAATTGGACATCTTGGCTATGTGGCATCAAGCTATGGCCATGGTTACTCCCAGCATGGTTAGAGCAGTGTTCTTTGCCTTACACCTGGGCACAAGATTGAATAATTTACAATCTTGTAAATTACAAAGCCCGCCCATCTTCCTCATTTGTAATCTTACTGGTTTTGTTTTGCATTTCATTGGTATGATCATTTAGCTTCCATCTTTCTGCCACGACAGGGTATTGACGAGGTCCTTTGGCATGTAAAGGCCCTAACCAATTACACAAAAAAGACACTAAATGATAGTTGCATGATTATCTTCTTATTAAACAATAAAGTTTCTCTTGTGAGCAAGCCTGCACTATCCAGGTGCAGTGGCTCACACCTGTAATCCTGAAACAGGAGCTGGAAAGAGATTATTTAGATAGTAAGGGCAACAGAGTCCTTGCTGCAATTTCACTTTTAACAAAGAGCAGCCCCCAAATTATTTCTTTTCTAACAAAGAGCAGCCTGTAAAATCAAGCTGCAGACATAGATAAGCAAGCTGGAAGCTTGAGCGGATGAATGCCGGCAGCTGTGCCAATAGAAAAGGGCTACCTGGAGGCCAGGTATGTTCAAAACGGAGGCCCCATCTTTCCTTTTCTTTGTCACCACGTGATAGTAAAAAGGCAGGCAACATGGCACCCACCGGATACAGAACTCTTCTGCCTAATAAAAGATTAGGGTGGGGTGGCCAGCTTCCTCTCACATTATGCAAATGACACACCTAGTCCTAACCAGTTATTTGTGTGCTATGCAAACAAGAATGGTCTGGCCAATCTTTCATTCTCTATGTAAATCAGACACTGCCTCCTCAAGCCCATCTATAAAACCTTCTGCATTTCACTGCAGCAGCAGAAACCAATTCAGGTTCCCTCTCTCCTATTTGACTATTAAACCTCCACTCTTAACCTTGTGACATGGTAAAAGCCCTATAAAACTGCATGCCTCAACCATACCTTGGCTTTCTGTTTAAACTGCTCTCTGTAATCCCTAATGTGACAGGCAAGCAGTCCAAACCCAGGCCATCTTGGCCCCTGCAACTTGTAATTTCCACCCTACCCAGACAATGCTTAAACAAATGCTAATCTTGACTTTTGTGAACCACTTAAGTAACAATCAGAATGTCAAAAAGTCCCCTGGCCCTCGGAATGTCTGAAGCCCCTCACCCCCACCTCCGCCCCTCACCCTCTCCGCCCAGAAGGTGATTTACAGAATTCACTAGCTCTCGGAATGTCTGAAGCTCCTCACATCCACCCCCGCCCCTCACCCTCACTCCCGAGATTGTACGGGTATAAAAGGTCTTGACACCCTCCGTTCGAGGCCATGGGTTGGAGAGACGCGAGTCCTCCATGGCCGCTAGCCATAATAAAGACCCTGCAATTTGGCATACTTTTATCTTGGTGTTGACTTTCTATGCTCGGTTCAGTACAACAACCTCACTTCTTGTGTGTTTGCATTCTAGTTTTCTGTGGCCATGGGACAACAAGCCTCTGGTATTACTCCAGGCAAACGACACTACTTCAATTCCAGCACTTTGGGAGACTGAGTTGGGTGAGTCACTTGAGGCCAGGAGTTCCTGACCAGCCTGGCCAACATGGTAAAACACTGTCTCTACTAAAAATACAAAAATTAACTGGATGTGGTGGTGTGTGCCTGTAGTCCCAGCTACTCAGGAGGCTAAGGGAGGAGAGTCACTTGAGCCTGGGAGGTGGAGGTTGCAGTGAGCTGAGATTGAGACACTGTACTCTAGCCTGCGTGAGAGACAGGGTTTCACTACTTTGGCCAGGCTGGTCTCAAACTCCTGACTTCAGGTGATCTGCACACCTCAGCCTCCCAAAGTGCTGGGATTATAGGCATGAGCCACTGTGCCCAGCCAATAAAAAAAAAGAAAGGTTGCATTACAGCACCATATGGCTCTAGACATACTCACTGGTACCCCCTGTGATAACACTGGAGGAAACCATGTTATCATAAATACAAGAGTTGTGTCTCTGTTCAGGAAGAATCAGATAAACATCACTAAATTAGTGGCTGATATGAAATTCTAAGTAACTAACCTTTCAGATCCTACACCCACTCTAAATGACTGGCTAAGAAGCAGGTTTGGATCTTGGGGAACTTTGCCTCGGAAGCTGTTATGCATTCTTGGAATTATAAGCATTTGTTACATTTTGTCCTGTTTTTGTCTTTACTACTGCTGTGGCATTTGTTTGCAATGGAGTCAACATACAACTGAAAAATCTAAAATAATCATTGCTTAAAGAATGCATTAATTGAAGATGAAACTGTGTAGCCTGACTCAGGTCACAAAATCACTTCATGTTGCTTTAAATTCAGCCTATACTGGTTTTTTTTTTTTTTTTGAGATGGAGTCTCACTCTGTCTCCCAGGCTGGAGTGCAGTACTGTGATCTCAGCTTGAAGCAGGAGCCGCCATGGCAAACAGACCTCTCAAACACCGAACTGTGAAGGAAGGAGTGATTTACTTGGCTGGGAGCAAGGTGGCATAACTGTCCAACAGCCAAGCTCGAGTTCACAGAGAAACTCCCTGCCCTTCTAAAGGTTCACAACTCTAGAAACTACATGTGAAAGGGTCTTGGGCTTACAACTCTAGACTTTACATGTGAAAGGGTCTTGGGCCATGGAGTAGGGTGGGGTACAGTGACTTGGGTGTGGGTTTGATTGTGTTTAAGTAAAAACAGTGCCTTCCAGAAAGATTCCTCCATACCATGCCTATGATCTATAGGAGGGCGATTAAAGGTGGTGCCTGGTCTGCCAGCCTTTACTTCTCCTATTGAAATGCAATGTGGAAGTCAAGGGAGAGGTGGTCTTAGATGCTTAAGGGTGATTAAGGGTCACCTTCCTCATGCTCACTGCAACATCTGCCTCCCTGGTTCAAGTGATTCTCCTGCCTCAGCCTCCCAAGTAGCTGGGATTACATCTCATGTCACCACTCCTGGCTAATCTTTGTATGTTTAGTAGAGATGAGGTTTCACCATATTGGTCAGGCTGGTCTTGAACTCCTGACCTCAGGTGATCCATCTGCCTTGGCCTCTCACGGTTCTGGGATTACAGGTGGGAGCCACCCCACGCGGCCTCACCAACAGTTTTATAGCCTGACAAACTCCCCCTGCCATGGGATATGACACTCTAGGAATGAGCCCACCTAGCAACGCAGGACTAAACTCCTAAACTTAACAGGAACCAAAACTGAGTTCATCTATGAAAGATTGATGAAAAGGGGGAAATGTGAAATTAAATAACTCAAAGCTGTTGGGATTTTTTTTTTTTTTAACACAGAGTTTTGCTCTGTTGCCCAGGCTGGAGTGTAGTGGTGCGATCTTGGCCGACTGCAACCTCCACCTCCTGGGTTCAAGGGGGTTCTCCTGCATCAGCCTTTTGAGTAGCTGGGACCACAGGAGTGCACCACCATGCCCGGCTAATTTTTTGTATTTTTAGTAGTAGAGATGGGGTTTCACAGTGTTCGCCAGGATGGTCTCAATCTCCTGACCTCGTGATCCACCCATCTCGGCCTCTCAAAGTGTTGGGATTACAGGGGTGAGCCACCGCGCCTGACCAAACTGTTGGAACTTTAAATTATTCTGAGCCTGGAGAGGATTGTGGCTATGTGGCCTGATCATGCTGCATGCAACTGCAACTTCTGCCTTTTTTTTCTGTAAATAATTAGGAAGATTAAATATCACTAGAGATAAGACCCTCTCAGATCACTACTCCTCACAGAGTAATAAAGTAATCTGCTTTGGAATGTAACAGTCCATAACCAATCAAATCACTGTAATGCATGCACTGGTCTTACAAGGAAAATGTAATCTGCTAAAATTTCCCTGTCTCTGCATGTATTAGTGAAACCTTAACTTCTCCACTTTGGAATGATGATGCTGTTAGTTTAGAGTCAGTGTTTCTGGGTGGTCATCGTCAAGCTTTGCATTAGAACAAATTCTGTTCTTAATCATATTCTCTGAATCTCATTATTTAAGGTTGACACACCCATTGCCTTTCTTAGAAAGCTGTTTAAGGATGTGTCCAAGCATTCACAAATGTGCACATGCACACACACACTCTCTCACACACATAAAAGAACTCAAGGCTGGTCACGGTGGCTCACGCCTATAATTCTAGCATTTTGGGAGGCCAAGGCAGGTGGATCACGAGGTCAAGAGTTCAAGACCAGCCTCACCAACATGGTGAAAGCCCATCTCTACTAAAACTACAAAAATTAGCTGGGTGTGGTGGCACCCGCTTGTAGTCCCACCTACTTGGGAGGCTGAGGCAGGAGAATCACTTGAATCTGGGAGGTGGATGTTGCAGTGAGCAGAGATGGCACCACTATACTTCAGCCTGGGTGACAG
This sequence comes from Cheracebus regulus, assembly GCA_963574635.1. Classification (NCBI taxonomy): domain Eukaryota; kingdom Metazoa; phylum Chordata; class Mammalia; order Primates; family Pitheciidae; genus Cheracebus; species Cheracebus regulus. Next base: position 6,264 of record CAUYQU010004865.1, read on the forward strand.
AGTGAGATTCTGTCTAAAAAGAAAAAAAAAAAAAGGAGAATATTGGGAGTTTGGAATATGTGGGATTGAAGAAACAAGAGGATCCAAGAGAGGCAAAAAGGATTTCTAGGTGACGTGAAATGGAAGTTCCAATACAGCAACTAAGCAACAGGCCCACGGTGGAACCATCCGGATTGGAACAGAAATGTGGGGGCACCAGGAAGAGACTGGAACTGAAGCAGGGCAGGCAGTGATGTAATTCTTCAGTTATCTGACATGCTTTGTATAAAATTTAATTAAGAGTCATTTTACAGGGCTGTTGAGGGTGTGGAAATAGTTAGATGTCCAAAGAAAATTAAGAAACTGTCTTAAAATGAGGCCATCATTAACTCTAGAAAAAAACAAGTTGTATAAGAAAGGATATATAATCATGCTACTAGGCTCAAAAATAAACTACATACTACATATACATAGCCAAATTATAAAAACACTGAATACAAATTTTACAGATATTTGAGATTCTGGCCAGGTGCGATGGCTCATGCCTGTAATCCCAGCACTTTGGGAGGCTGAGGCAGGTAGATCACTTGAGGTCAGAAGTTTGAGACCAGTCAGACCATCATGGCAAAACCCTGTCTTTACTAAAAATACAAAAATTAGCTGGGCATGGTGGCCTATGTCTGTAATCCCAGCTACTCAGGAGGCTGAAGCACAAGAATTGCCTGAACCTGGGAGGCAGAGGTTGCAGTGAGCCGAGATCGCGCCACTGTACCCCAGCCTGGGCGATAGAGCAAGACTCTGTCTCAAAAAATAAATAAATAAAATAAAAAGATACTTGAGATTTTATTTTTTTGAGAAAGTGGTGAAAGGAAAAGATATAAGTAAGCTAACATCTTTATTACTCCTAACTGGAAATCAATGGGTATGTCTACTGAGATATACCAAGAAACAGCAGTATGTACATATTACTAAGAAATAAAAAAGTAAAATCAGTGAAAACAGCTTAAAAAATTGAAATTAGTTATTTGGTGAATTATGGCAGTAGGATAATGAAGAGAAGGGGCTATTTTATAAAAATCAAATTTAGTAATCTTTGATCCTTTTTTTTTTTTTTTTGAGATGGAGACTCGCTGTGTCACCAAGGCTGGAGTGCAGTGGCGCGATCTAGGCTCACTGCAACCTCTGCCTCTTGGGATCAAGTGATTCTCCTGTCTCAGCCTCCTGAGTAGCTGGGATTACAGGCACACACCACCATGCCTGGCTAATTTTTGTAGTTTTAGTAGAGATGAGGTTTTGCCATCTTGGTCAGGCTGGTCTCGAACTCCTCACCTCAGGTGATCTGCCCACCTTGGCCTTCCAAAGTGCTGGGATCACAGGTGTGAGCCACCTTGCTGGCCAATCTTTGATCTTTTATCCTACTCAAGTATAGCACTTTGATAAAAAAAGGAAAAGAAATAATTATAGTTATTTTACATAATGCAAAACTTTGTAGTTGAAATTATACAATATAACAAAATCAGAAGTTTGAATTATAGTATTAATGTTCAGTTAAACATATGCAAAATTTTATTTAATCATATGAGTTATCACCACAAAGAAGACATGATTTGGAAAAGCCATTTTTCACTTTGTAATATGCTTTGTAAAATTGGAGTTTTTAAGTTGTGATAATTAATTCATGAAGGGTTAAGGATTTTATTTCTGCTTTTTGAGGTTTATTAATATTTAAAGCCTGGATACGTATTTGAAGCATAAAGAACTTTATCAAATTAAAAAGTGACAAATCATTCCCCTTTGAAGAAAAATGTTACAATTTGCATTCAAATTCCTTCCTTATCTTTTTTAAAGAGGAAAGACAGGCAGGGTGCAGTGGCTTATGTCTGTAATCCTAGCACTTTGGGAGGCTGAGGTTGGTAGATCACAAGGTCAGGAGTTCAAGACCAGCTGGGCCAACATGGTGAAACCCCATCTCTACTAAAAATACAAAAATTAGCCGGGCGTGGTGGTATGCGCCTGTAGTCCCAGCTACTCAGGAGGCTGAGGCAGGAGAATGGCTTGAACTGGGAGGCAGAGGTTGCAGTGAGCAGAGATCATGCCACTGCACTCCAGTCTGGATGACAGACCCAGATCCTATCTCAAAAAAAAAAAAAAAAAAAAAAAAAAAAAAGAGGAAAGACAGCATTAGCTTTATGTCTCATTATACTTACCATGCAAGAGTTTGCACATGGAAATTATATCAAAATAATAAATGTAATTCTGTTTATGCTTTTCCTGGATTAAACTATATTAAAACACACACACACACACACACACATATATATATATATTTTAGATAGAGTCTTGATCTGGTGCCCAGGCTGGAATGGAGTGGCACAATCTTGGCTCACTGCAACCTCCACCTCCCAGGTTCAAGCGATTCTTGTGCCTTAGCCTCCCAAGAAGCTGGCATTACAGGCACCACACCTGACTAATTTTTGTATTTTTAGTAGAGACGGGGTTTCTCCACATTGGCCAGGCTGGCCTTGAACTCCTGACCTCAGGTGGTCTGCCTGCCTCAGCCTCCCAAAGTGCTGGGATTACAGGTGTGAGCCACCGCACCTGCCCACACACCCAGACCTAAATGTTAAGAAATCAGCACCAGTTATTGCACCCATCTGCAGTCGGAGCCTGATGGTGGGAAAGCCTTCTTTTCCTTTTTTTCTCTTTTCCCTTCCCTTCCCTTTTTCCCTTTCTCTTCTCTCCTCTCTTTTCCTCCTATTTACTTTGTCCCCAGTACTGGCTGGGTGCTGGGAATTAAACAAGGATAAAGCATCACCTTTTCTCTACAGAAATTATAATCTAGTGCCACTGTACACAACTAAATATAAAACACTATGAACACGTCGAGAACAAATTACTATGAAGAAATCAAAACTTGTGTTGGTGTTCAGAATATACCACCCCAAATATGACTGTAAGAGATGAGAACATGCCACCCCAAAACATGTCTCTTTGGCATGTTGCTTATTTTGAGCTGGTTATTTTGAGAAACTGCAGATACAGGAGTATTTCTGAAAAGTTACCCTTTAGAAAAGAAATTTACATCTTTAAAGGCAGTCTCCACTTGTAAGGGTATCTCTCTCTCTGCACCAGGAAAAAAGGGAGAGTAAATCAGTAGAGACTCATAACCAATGGAGAAGGCTTAAATTTAAATCTGCACAAAAAAGCCTTACCTTTGTTTTATGGTGTTTTCCAGACCTCTCTTCTTACCCTTCTTTCTTTTTTTCACAGAATGATGATATTTGAGCCTGAAGTGTAAACGCCTCTTTTGAGAACCACTCTAAATATTTACACATTTCTCAGAGTTTTCTCCCAAATATACACGAGGTATATATGATAAGAAAGCATTTGTTTTTCTCATATTAATCTCTCTTTTGTTATAGGTAGTCCCAATTAAGAACTATTAAGGCGTGTCAAATACCGTGGCTCACATCTGAAATCCCAGCTCTTTCAGAGGCTGAAGTGGGCGGATCACCTGAGGTCAGGAGCTCAAGACCAGCTGACCAACATAAAGAAATCCCGTCTCTACTAAGATACAAAATTAGCCAGGTGTGGTGGCATATGCCTGTAATCCCAGCTACTTGGGAGGCTGAGGCAGGAGAATTGCTTGAACCCGGAGGCAGAGGTTGCAGTGAGCTGAGATCATGCCATTGCACTCCAGCCTGGGCAACAAGAGCAAAACTCCTTCTCAAAAGAACTATTAAGGGTAGAGAGGAAATTATTTTTCCATCCCTACAGCTGGGAAGAAGTCTCTGAAGAGGACACCTTTTCACTTTGACTTGGAGGGTGTGACAGGCAATGAAGAGGGCTCGATTTCCTGCAGCAGAGGGGCACGAAGAGTCCAAGGGCACAGGCAGGTCCTGTGCAAGCCCCTGCATTCAGAGAGGTGTGTGACTTCTGGTCCACGGTTGCGCTGACCACACTCTCCCCCAAGATCACTCGCAGACACTGGGAGGTGAACAATAAGCCTGGGGGTGTTGGGTTAGAACTGGAAACACCTGGGTGGGAGGCGGGGTGGACTCCATGTAATGAGGAATGGCTGTTCATTTCTAGCACAAAGGAGAATGCATCGCAAGCACGTTTAAAGAAATGAGTGCTCTATGAATAGTGCTAAATGAAAAATTCTTGGACAAAAGGATTTTCTTCAGCTTCCAGACTATTCAGAAACAAATTTATATGTGCAATTGGACATGAGATGTTCTTTCATTCAACAGTTATTTATCAGGTGCGGCTATGGGATGTTGTCAGTATTCAAGGCACTGGCAGCCAAAAACGTTCTTACCCTTGTGTCATATTCTAGTGACTCCTATTCATTTTTAGTTCCTCTTTCTGGATAAAAACAAAACAAAACAAAACAATTGTCAGAAACTAACTTAAAGATTTATCCAAAAAAAGAAAAAAAGATTTTTCAAGACTAAGTGACTGACCAACAATAGTCAAAAAACTTCGATGCAAACAAATGTAATGGGATATTTTTTTTAACATTCTTCTTCTTTTCATTTCTTTTTGTTTGTTTTTTTGAGTCGGAGTCTTGTTCTGCTGCACAGGCTGGATGCAGTGGCAAAATCTCCACTCACTGCGACCTCCGCCTCCGGGATTCAAGCGATTCTTCTGCCTCAGCCTTCGAAGCAGCTGGGACTACAGGCGGGCGCCACCGTGCCGGGCTAATTTTTGTATTTTTAGTAGAGACGGGGGTTTCATCATATTGGCCAGGCTGTTCTCGAACTCCTGATCTCGTCATCCGCCCGCCTCAGCCTCCCAAAGTGCTGGGACTACAGGCGTGAGCAGCATTCTTCTTACGGCAGTATGTTAATGTCACAAAACTGAAAAGCGCTCCTTTGATAAATCTGATAGTCTAGTGCCACCTTGTGTCCAAACTGTTTAATTACGCTATTTAATAAAGAAAGATACTTTTTTTTTTTTTTTTCTGTATGATTCCATTTATGGAATGTCCATAAGGTAAATCCATAGAAACAGAAAGTAGAACAGTGCTTTACTCTTTTAACTTTGAAATTCCCTAATTACAAGAAGATATTTTCCACAATTAAAAAAAATTTAGCTGGGCGTAGTGACTCACGCCTGTAATCCCAGCACTTTGGGAGGCCAAGGTGGGCGGATCACGAGATGGGGAGATCGAGACCATTAAGTATGCTACTACCTTCCGGTTTTTCCTAGATGAATTCTATCAAAAAGTTCCTTTCTAGTCTTAGTTTACTAAGAGATTTTCGTTTTTAAATCATGATGGCTATTACTGAATTTTGTCACAGGCATTTTGTTGCATTTATTGAGGTGATCATATGGTTTTTCTCCTTTATTCTCTTATTGTGACAAATAGCAACAATTGATTTTCAAGTGTTAAAGCAACTTTGCATCCCTAAAATAAGCCCCACTTAGTCATAATGTATTATCCTTCCTTTCTATGTACTCCTCCTTTCAACACTCTATTTTCCTCCTGCCTCCCTCCCTCCCTTCCTTCTTTTGTGTTTTCGGACAGGGCCTCACTCTGTTGCTCAGGCTGGAGTGCAGTGACGTGATCACTACCACCTCAGCCTCCCAAAGTGCTGAGATTACAGGTGTGAGCCACTACACCCAGCAGGAAACTATTTTCTAAAGGAGTTGTGGCCAGGAGCGGTGGTTTACTCCTGTAAGGAGGCCGAGGCAGGAGAATCACTTGAACCTGGGAGGCGGAGGTTGCAGTGAGCCACGATCGCGCCACTGCACTCCAGCCTGGTGATAGACGAGACTCCGTCTTAAAAAAAAAAAAAAAAGGAGTTTGTGTAGGATTAGTATTTGTTCTTCCTTAAACGTTTGGAAGAATTCCCAGGGCAAGCCATCTGGGTCTGCAGTTTTCTTTGAGGGATGGCTTTCAATTTTCAATTCAACTTCTAAAATTAATATAGAGTTATTCAGATTTTCTATGGTTTTCTTTTTGTATCTGTAAGTTGTGTTTTTCAAGAAACTCCTTTCATCTGACTTGTCACTTTTAACAGCATAAAGTTACTGTCTGCAGGTTTTATGGTGACCTCCCCTCCTCCTGTGTGAGATTGGGAATGTGTGCTTTCATTCTTTTCTGGAGCAGGCTGCCGAATTCTCTCTCTCTCTTTTTTTTTTTTTTTTTTTTTTTTTGAGATGCAGTCTTACTCTTGTCGCCCAGGCTGGAGGGCAGTGGCACAATCTCAGCTCACTGCAGCCTCTGCCTCGTGGGTTCAAGCGATTCTCCCATCCCAGCCTCCCAAGTAGCTGGGATTATAGGCACATGCCACCACACCCAGCTAATTTTTGTGTTTTTAGTAGAGATAGGGTTTTGCCATGTTGATCAGGCTGGGCTCAAACTCCTGACCTCATGATTTGCCTGCCTTGGCCTCCCAAAGTGCTGGGATTACAAGCATGAGCCACTATGCCCAGTGAGGGTGCTGCATTCTCAGTCTCCCATGCCAGTGTCCTTTTTCCTAGGCAGGACGAAAAGGATGATCTTCTTCCAGTTATAGAGAGGCTAGCACCCTCTTCCCCTTTCTTCTGTTTCTCATCATCCACAAACACCCACACACTTATAGATAAGGCAGACACTGTCTGGGAGATCCCTCATTTTCCCCATGATAGGTTCCCCAAAATGTTTTTGGGACACAAGAATGTATAGACTTTGGGGGATGTGGACAAAACAGACAAATACCAACTCATAATTACTATTACTATGATTAAACATATGCACTTTAAATCAAATTATATATTGAGTTTTTTAGTTGTGTTACTATATATAAACACACACACATTTATCATTTTAGCCATTTTTAAGTCTACAACTCAGTGGCATTAAGTACATTCACAATGCCATGCAACCGCCCCCACTCCCAATTTCTGTAACTTTTTTTTTTTTTTTGAGACAGAGTTTTGCTCTGTCACCCAGGCTGGAGTGCAATGGCATGATCTTGGCTTATTGTAATCTCTGCCTCCCGGGTTCCGGCGATTCTCCTGTTTCAGCCTCCGGAATAGCTGGGATTACAGGCGTGCTACCCTACCTGGCTAATTTTTGTGTTTTCAGGAGAGACAGGGTTTCACCATGTTGGCCAGGCTGATTTCGAACTCCTGACCTCAGGTGATTCGCCCACCTCAGCCTCCCAAAGTGCTGGGATTACAGGAGTGAGCCACTGCACCTGGCCCATTTCTGGAACTTTTAAATCATTCCAAACAGACATTCTATACTCATTAAACAACAATTTCCCATTTCCCCCTCCCTGCAGCCCCTGCTAGCCTTTATCTACTTTCTGTCTCTATCAATTTGCCTACTATAGGTACCTCATGTATACTATATTAGTGTTTTCATGCTGCCAATAAAGACATACCTGGAACTGGGTAATTTATAAGGAAAGAGGTTTAATTGACTCACAGTTCCACATGGTTGGGGAGGCCTCACAATCATGGTGGAAGGCAAAGGAGGAGCAAAGACACGTCTTACATGGCAGCAGGCGAGACAGAGTGTGCAGGGGAACTCTCATTTATAAAACCATCAGATAGTGAGTAAGACTTACTCACTATCATGAGGATAGCACAGTAAAAACCCACCCCCATGATTCCATTACCTCTCATCAGATCCCTCCCACGACATGAGGGAATTATGGGAGCTATGATTCAAGGTGAGATTTGGGTTGGGACACAGCCAAACCATATCATATACCTGTTATAGGTACCCCATATTATAGGTACTTCATACAATATTTGTCCTTTTGTGTTTGGCTTATTTCCATTAGCATATGCTTTTAAAGTTCACTCATGTTGTATCCTACCAGAATGTTATTCCTTTTTGTGGCTGAATAATATCCCATGATATATCCATTATATATATACACATACCACATTTTACTTATTCATTTATCTGTGATGGACACTTGGTTTGTTTCCACCTTTTGAATATTGTGAATAATGCTGCTGTAAGCACTCGTGTACAAACATCTGTTTGAGAGCCTTCAGTTCTTTTGGCTATATATGTAAGAGTAGAATTGCTGGACCATATGGTAATTCCATGTTTAACTTCTTGAGAGGCTGCCAGACTTTTTTGCACAGCAGCTGTACCATTTTACATTCCCGTCAGTAATTCATGAAAGTTCCAGTTTCTTCATATTCTTGCCAACACTCGTTGTTTTCTGCTTTTTTGATAATAGCCATCCTAATGTGTTTGAAGTTATACCTCATTGTAGTTTTCATTTGCATTTTCCCGATGATTTATGATGCTGTGCATGTTTTCGTGTATTTATTGGCCAGTTGTATATCTTCTTTGAAGAGACGTCTATCCAAGACATTTGCCCATTTTTGTGTTGCTTTTTTGTTGTTGTTGAGTTGGAGTTATTTATATATTCTTGATACTAATCCTTTATCAGATATATCATTTGCAAATATTTTCTCCCATTCTATGTTCTCTTTCCAGTGTCTTGATTGGTGTATGTGTCAACTTGACTGGGTCACAGGGTGTCCAGATAGTTCTTGGTGTGTCTGTGAGGGTGTTTCTGAAAGAGATTAGCACTTGAATGGATAGACTGAGTAAAACGGAATGCTCTGCCCAATGTGAGTGGGCATAATCTAATCTGTTTAAGGCCTGAATAAAACAAAAAAGTGGAGAAAGGGAGAATTTGCTGTCTTTGAGTGCTTGAGTTGGGATAGTGCCCTTTTCTTGACCTTGGAGTAGGGCTTACACCATTGGTTCTTCTGGTTCTCAGACCACTTGGACTGGAACTACACCACTGGGTCTCTAGTTTGCATAGGGTGCACTGTGGAACTTCTCGGCCTCTATAAACATATGAGCCAATTTCTTACAGTCTTTCTGCTCGTGCGTGTGTGTGTTTGTGTACCTCTCTTCTATTGGTTCTGGTTCTCTGCAGATCCCTAACGCAGGTGTCCTTTGATGCACAAAAGTTTTTGGTGAAGTCAAATTTTTTCTTTGTTGATCATGCTTTTGGTGTCATATTCAAGAAATTATTAGCAAATGCTAATGTCATGAAGATTTCCCCTATGTTTTTTTCTAAGAATTGTACCGTTTTAAGTCTTTGATCTATTCTGAGCTAATTTTTACATATGGTGTAAGGTGAGAATTCCATGTCATTTTTTTCTGTATGTATATACAGTTTTCTCAGCACAATTTGTTAAAAAAAACTGTTCCTTCCTCACCAGATGATCTTGGCACCAACCTACATATGGTCGATTTTCATCCATTGACCATATATGTGCAAATTTATTTCCGAGCTTTCTATTCTATTCCTTTGGTCTGTATGTCTACCCTCATGCCAGTACGACACTGTTATGATTACTGTAGCTTTGTAGTAAGTTTTGAAACCAGGAAGTCTGAGTCCTCCAAATTTGTTCTTCTTTTCAAGATTGTTTTGGCTATTTGTGGTCATATATTAACTTTTAAATACAATTTCCCTCCACTTATTCTTCATGATGTCTTCATTTGTTCATTCATTCATTCATTCATTTTTTTGAGACACATTCTCACTCTGTCACCCAGGCTGGAGTGCAGTGGTGCAATCTCAGCTCACTGCAACCTCCACCTCCCAGGTTCAAGTGATCTCATGCCTCAGCCTCCCAAGTAGGTGGGATCACAGGTGCATGCCACTATGCCTGGCTTATTTTTGTATTTTTTTTTTTTTAGTAGAGATGGGGTTTCAGCATGTTGGCCAGTCTGGTCTCTAACTCCTGGCCTCAAGTGATCCACACACCCCAGTCTCCCAAAGAGCTGGGATGTGCTTGACCAATGGTGCTATTTTAACCAAACATATCACATGCAATTTTAATATGGTTTATTCTGCTACAATTATTTAAGGTGGATTAGCTCCTATGAGATTGGAAGTAGGGAAATGAGGTCAGTTTGCATGGAAACTATATTGGTTCATCTGCAAAATTACCCAGCATGTAATATTTTGTGCCGTCAAGAAAGAGCAGCAGGATGCAAGCACAGGAGCACAGCTGAATACAGCAAATACAAAGGAGTACAGTATTGAAACCGATGCACTTTCTCTCCATGCCCTCCTTTTTCCTTTTGAAATAATTTTCCAAATTATTGCAAAAATAGTACAAAGAGTTCACATATGCCTTTCTCCCAGCTTCTTCCATTTTTAACAATTCCACAACCATTACACAATTATCAAAACCAGAAAATAGCATTGGTACCATATGATTAACCAAACCTCAGACTTTACATATCACCTGTTTCCTCCCTTAAAGTACCTTGTGTGTTTCAGGATCCCATCCAGGATCCCATCTTGCTAAATCATGTGTCTCCTTAGCCTCCAATCTGTGAGAGTTCCTCAGTCTTTCCTTGACTTTCATGACCTACTGATTACTTTGCAGATTGTCTGAATTTGGATTCATCTGATGATTTCTCCTGATTAGATTGAGGTTATGCATTTTTTCCCAGAAGTGATGTTGTGTCCATGTCAGTAGATAATGACATAGATGAGACTTATTACTGGCGATGTTAACCTTGATAACTTGGCTACTCTGGTTTCTCAATCAAGTTCTGCACAAAATTTCTTCTGTAATTGATAAATATCTTAAAGAGATACTCTGATACTGTGAAATAGCTTGTTTCTCCTCCAATATTCGTGATCAATTTTAGCATCTATCAGAAGAGTCATGCCTGCAACAATTATGGTAGAGTTTGCCTAGTAATTCTGTTATTCCTTCCGTGTGTGTGTGTGTGTGTGTGTGTGTGTGTGTGTGTGTGTGTGTGTGTTTAATCAGTGAAGCCAAAAGATTGTAAGGTCAGACGTCCAGCTCCTTCTATGTTTTTAAATTAGAATTCTTTGTAAGAAATAGATACTCTGTTTCTCCCATTTATTTATTCAATTGCTTATTTGTATAGGTATGGACTCATAGAAATTTATTTTATTCTGAGCTAAAATCCAATACTATTTTAATTTGGTTGCTCCTGCTGTTCCAGCTTTGTTCATTGAGAGCCCTCCTTCACATTAGTTCCCATGTCTTTTCTTTCTTTCCTTCTTCCTTCCTTTCCTTCCTTCTTTCTTCCCTTTCTTTTTCTTTCTGTCTCTCTCTCTCTCTTCTTGTTTTTCTAAGACAGAGTCTTGCTCCGTTGCCCAGGCTGGAGTGCAATGGCACAATCTTGGTTCACTACAACCTCCATCTCCTGGGTTCAAGCAGTTCTTCTGCCTCAGCCTCCCAAGTAGCTGGGATTACAGGGATGTGCCACTACGCCCAGCTAATTTTTGTATTTTTAGTAAAGACAGGGTTTTACCATGTTGGCCAGGCTGGTCTCGAACTCCTGACCTAGTGATCCATCCACCTTGGCCTCCCAAGTGCTGGGATTACAGGTGTGAGCCACTGTGCTCAGCTGTTCTTATCTTTTCAACATGCTTCCATCCTTTCAAGCACCTCCTTTTCTAGTGCAACAATCTATTCCAGGCTCATTTTGCATTTTGCAAAGGAGACTTGGTTCCTTTCACAGGAGAGTGGTGTTTGGAACTCAAGACCTATGATCTAGGTATGCTCATAGCCATTGGAGTATCACTGCCTTCAGGCACTCTTAGCAGAGAGCTAGGACGTTGATGTATGTATACTAACTCATACATATACACACATCTAAATGTAAAGGTGTGTGTGTATGTGTATATTTGATATATTAAAACCAGTTATTTTGGACTGGGCACAATGATTCATGCCTATAATCCCAGCACTTTAAGAGGCTGAGGTGGTGTTGATAGCTGATGTGATACCCTCGGTTCTTGTCTTCTGAGTTTAAAAGGATTTAAACAAGAGACACACAGCAAAAGAAGTGCAGCACAGAGTAATGTACTGCAAAAGAAAAAGAATATTTTGAAAGTTAGGTGCAGAATAGACAGTACACCCTGAGAGAGAGGATTCAGGGCGGGCTGCTGGTAAACATAAGACAGCAAAGATTGGCCCTAGGGAGACTCCTTTATGGGAGCCTTCCACGATGATTCATAAGGAGGTGGAAAGAGGTGTTGCTAGTAAGCATGTACCGGTGGGGAGGGGTAGGGGTGGGGGTGGGGTTCTCTGGGTGCACATGCGCAGTAGCTGTACGTGCCTGTTCTCACGTTGCATGTCTCATTAGCATCTTAAATCCCCACCCAGGGATGTGTTTTTTACTATTATAATGAGCAAAGGGTCAGTTTGAGGATGGGTAAAATCAAAATACGCATGCGCTCTAGAAGCAGTGCCTGCTGAAGGTACCTTTGTTTGGATGATCCCAATGCGGATGCCGAGATTGTTGTGTTGACTGTATGGTCACCATGGTTGTTTGTCCCGAGAACATGGTCACTTCCTTGACTACCAGCTCTGCCTTGGTGGGAGGATTGCTTGAGGCCAGAAGTTTGAGACCAGCTTGGGCCACATAGGAAGGCCTCATCTCTATAAAAATAATAAATACAAAATTAAAAAATGATTGTAATACTGATCTCTCTGATTCCAATTTAACACCACAAACCACATTCTAGCCATCACCCTTTCTGTATTTGTAACATTTTTTTTTTTTTTTTTTTTTTAAGGAGACAGAGTCTTGCTCTGTCACCCAGGCTGGAGTGCAGTGGTGTGATCTCAGCTCACTGCAACCTCCGCCTCTCGGGTTCTAGTAATTCTTCCAGCCTCCACCTCCCAAGTAGCTGGGACTATAGGAGCATGCTGCTACATCTGGCTAATTTTTTGTATTTTAGTAGAAATTGGGTTTCACCGTGTTGCCCAGGCTGGTCTTGACCTCCTGAGCTCAAGCAATCCACCCGCCTCGCCTTCCTAAGGTGCTAGGATTACAGGCGTGAGCCACTGTGCCTGGTCCCCTACTTGTAACTTATTTCTTTGAGAGACACATGGCTCTTATATATAATGTTCATTTATTTATTCAATAGTAGTATATACACAAAATATTTATTGAATTACTAATCCATAGCTCTATGAGAAATTAATTTACTAACTAGATTATGGCATTTATAAATAGTTATTTTTGCCATTAGCCTTTCAGTATCCAGGCAAAATACTGTTTTTCAAAGTTACTTAATTATTTTCTTCCCCATCCCCTTCTGAATGGTTGTTAGTCATTTGTAGTATATTTAATTTGTTCAGTCATTACTATTTGCATTCTTGTTTCGGTTCTTCTCCCATTGTGGTTGGTTTTAATTATTTATTTTTTGGATGTGTGAAACATGACTATGATTCTAGGAGTCAAAGCTACACACAGAGCTGTTCTCAGAGAAGCAAAACTTCCTTCCCTTCTCTAGAACTCCTTTCGAATTTTCCCTTTTTTTCCACCCCTCTGCTACCCGCATCCTATAGGTAACCAATCTCTTTAGTTTCTTGTTTATCTTTCTGTATATCTTTTGCACAAATAAGAAATCTGTTTTCTTATACTCCCTTCTTAATTCTTTTTTCTTAAAAAAATTTTTTTTTAGAGATGAGGTCGTACTACATAGATCAGGTTGGTCTCGAACTCTGGAGTTCAAGCAATCCTCCTGCCTTGGCTCCCAAATCTCTGGGACTACAGGTGTGAGCCACTGCGCCCTGCTGTCCACCACTTCTGTCTTACATGAAGGGTGGCATGCTTTTGTATTTTGCATTTTTTCACACCCTCTTCTTCCTGTTTGCTCAATTTGGTCACATCCTCTGTCTTGGCTGTGCAAAATACTGTTTTCACCATCTTAGTGCATTTTGTTTTTGTTGTTACATCCCAGAAGCCCTGATTCCTTTCTACACCTTCTTCCATCAAGCTATTTTCCGATTTTTTTAAAAGGTAAGATTCTACATTTATTGTATTGTTTTTCTATTAAGAGTTTAGTGTATTGCTTATTGCTATGCTAGCATTTCTTATGGGGCTCTGCTTTAAAAAAATTCTCGTTATAAAATTGCATAGTCTTTGAGTGGCCTGCTTCAACGCTTTTCTCCCATAAGCCCTGTTATTTTTAGTGTGCAAGTTTGCAGAAGATAAACCTTTTATAGAAAGTTGTTTCGTAGCAGAAATGCCTGTTATCAGTACTTTCATCATCACTTTTTGAGTCTTTTAACACATTTCAAGAGGCCATCATCTTCAATTCCATCTAAATTTTCAAGAGAGTACAAATTTGTATGTGATAATATTGCTGGAAATTGTGTTCTGAGCCAAGTACTCATATATTGTTCATTATCTACAAAACAACCACTTACCATGTTTCTTTCCAAAGATCTCTGTAAATGGCTTATTTATAATATCTTGCAACTGTGAAGCCATCCTTTAGGAATAATTAGTAAATCTGTGTAAATTTATTTACCTCCTTTTAATCAATTCCATCCTATAAAGCTTGCAAAATTGTTCAAACTCATGTAATTGAGGTAGTTCAAACCAGGATGCTACTGTTTGATAAGCAGTGGGTGATGGCCAGACTCTTTGTCCTTGGAAATCTTCAGCAGGTGCAAAAGAGGCTTGACCGCTAAAGGAGCTTCTCAAAGCTGATGATGATGATGCTAGTGCAGTGCTTTTAAATCTTAATGTGCATGCAGATTACCCAAGGGTCTTGTTGAATGTAGACTTTGGTTCCAGTATGTTTGGGAGCGGCTCGCCATTACGCATTTCTGACCAGTGCCCAGGTGAGGCTGATGCTCCCTCTTTGATAAGGGAGATTATAGATATTTACTGAGAACTCAGATCAGCATTCAACAGAAAATTCTGAAATACTAGAAGTGCTCTCTATCTGTACTGTCCAATACAGTGGCCAAAGGCCACGTGTGGATATTGAGCACTTGAATTATGGCTAGTGAGACCAGGAGATGAATTCTAAATTAAATTTAAATTAATTTGTGTATAAATGAAAATAGCCACATGCAGTTAGTGGCTATCATCCTGAACAGTGAATATCCTTAAAATATATATATATATATGCTGGGTGCCGTGGCTCACGCCTGTAACACCAGCACTTTGGGAGACTGAGGTGTGGGGATGCTTGAGGTGGGAGTTCAAGATCAGCCTGGCAACATGGTGAAACTCCGTTTCTACAAAATGCAGAAATAAAAAATTAGCCAGGGATGGGGGCATGCCCCTGCAGTCCCAGGGATCCAGGAGGCTGAGGTGCGAGGACTGCTTGAGCCCGGGGAGGTCGAGGCTGCTGATCGTGCAACTGTACTCCAGCCTGTGTGACAGAGTGAGACCCTATCTCAAAAAATAAAATAAAATAAATAAATATAATCATGTTCAGAAGTGAAGGGAACTTTCCTTCCACCCTCTGAAGGTTTGATAATTTTAGTCTCTGGAATAAATTGGACAGTAGACAGATCAACAGGAGAAAAGGCGTACAGATTGATTATGTGCATATGCATGGGAGTCCCACAAACCATGAGACTCAAAGAAGGACCAGATGGCTGAAGCTTAAATAGCATTTTGGGATACAGAAAGATATAGTAGCTTGGGGTTTCCAGGGGCGGGGAGGTGGCATTACATTTTGGAAGGCTAAGGTTGAAAATGTCTGGCAAACAGAGGTTGTCTTTTTATGCAGATAGTCTTCCAGATAGCAGTCTTTCAAAAGAATAGATTAGACCTGTGTTTAGACTCCTTTCCTGAGAGTTAACCTTTCCTGTTCAATGAGATTACAGGGAGGGGCTCACAATTGCATTCCTTCTAGAGCAACTTCAGAGGAAGCTCCTCTGGCGCTCCGGTAGGGAAAGACGGGAAAGAGGCCTTGATTTTCTTTTAGCGGAAAGCACTCAGCATGCCAAAGCACCATCCTTTGGTACATCAATTTCTGAGCCCCAGCATTTGTGTATGTAAGTACCTGTACAAACAAATAATATTGTTTTTGAGGTCTTTATATTTTCATAAATGTAATGCTATTGAGCACATTATTCTAAACCTTATTCTAAACTGGCATGTTACATATTAATAAATGTTCAGGTTGTTGTCCATTTTTTTTCAACTACAAACCATACAGAAAAAAAATCTTGGCCGGGCATGGTGGCTCATGCCTGTAATCCCAGCACTTTGTGAGGCTGAGGTGGGTGGATCATGAGGTTAAGAGATCGATACCATCCTGGCCAACACAGTGAAACCGCATCTCTACTTAAAAAATACAAAAATTAGCTGGGAATGGTGGCATGCGCCTGTAGTCCCAGCTACTTGGGAGGCTGAGGCAGGAGAATTGCTTGAACCCGGGAGGCGGAGGTTGCAGTGAGCCGAGATTGCGCCACTGCACTCCAGCCTGGATGACAAAACAAGACTCTGTCTCAAAAAAAAAGAAAAAAGAAAAAAAAAATCTTTGTGCTTGCCACCTCAAATACATGTTTATTTCCATAGGATAGATACTGAGAAGTGGAATCACTGGGTCACTGAGAATAGTTACTATTTTGAGTTATTGCCAAGTCGCTTTTCAGAGAAGCTGAAGTAATTTATTCCAATCAGTTTTAGAAGGAGAGTACAGTGTCTCCACATTCTTCATTAGTATTACCAACATTTTTAAATTTTTTTTGCCAATTATATGTTGAAAAGTTACATTTTACTTTAAGGTACATGTCTATAAATGACTAGGGAGACTAAAATTTATTTGTATGTTTACTGATCATTTGTATTTTCTCTTCTGTGACTTGACAGTTCACATTCTTTGTTCATTTTTCTTTTCTTTTTTTTTTTGTTGGATGGAGTCTTGCTCTGTTGCCCAGGCTGGAGGGCAGTGGCTCAATCTCGGCTCACTGCAACCTCTGCCTTCCAGGTTCAAGTGATTCTCCTGCCTCAGCCTCCTGAGTAGCTGGGATTACAGACATGCACCACCCTGCCTGGCTAATTTTTGTATTTTTAGTAGAGACAGGGTTTCACCATGTTGGTCAGGCTGGTTTTGAACTCCTGACCTCATGATCCGCCTGCCTTGGCCTCCCAAAGTGCTGAGATTACAGGCGTGAGCCACCGTGCCCGGCCTCTCTGTTCATTTTTCTGCTGAGTTGTCTTATTCTTATACATATCCAAATTAAATTTTTTTGTTATATTTGTTTCTAGTTTGTGCTTTTTTTTTGTACTTATGTTTCAAGTTTGCTTATGTCTTTAGGTTTTCACAGAAGGTTTAAATTTAGACACGGTTATGCTAATCTCTCCCCTTGCAGCTTTCCTCGATTCAGGCTTCTCTGACCCAGAGTCATAAACACAGTCTCCTATGTTTTTATATAATGCTTTTATGATCTTCCTGAGATATATGATCCATATGCAATTTTTATTAAGTGTGAGTTAGAGATCAACCTTTTTTTCTCTAAATGCGTGGCCAATTATCCCAATACTATTTATTGAATAGTCCAGCCTTTTGCCACTGATAAATTTCAACCTATTAGATAGTAAATTCCTATGTATGTGGAAATCTTTTTCTGCAGTCTTCATTCTGTTTCATTAATTTTGTCTGTTTATTCATGCATCGATATGACATTTTAAATAATATTAAACATATGCTTTGATATATGCCAGGGCAAGTTTCTCCCATTTTTTCCTCCTAAAATTGTCTAAGCTATGCATCCACTTCTAGCCTTACTTAGGAATTCTTGAATTAGCTTGCCAAACTGTATGCTAGAGACTGCTGGGTTATTTTGGGGATTACATTTTTCATATCAACTTGAGAGAACTGGCTTTTTTTACTTTTTTGAGACAGTCTCGCTCTTTTGCTTAGACTGGAGTACAGTGCATGATCTCTGCTCACTGCAGCTTCCACCTCCCAGGTTCAAGTGATCATCCCACCTCAATCTCTCTAGTAGCTGGGACTATAGGCATGCACCACCACATCCAGCTAACTTTTTTTTTTTGAACCAGAGTTTTGCTCTTGTTGCCCAGGCTGGAGTGCAATGGCATGATCTCGGCTCACTTCAACCTCTGCCTCCCAGTTTCAAATAATTCTCCTGCCTCAGCCTCCTGAGTAACTGGGATTACACATGTGTGCCACCATGTCCAGCTAATTTTGTATTTTTATTAGTGATGGGGTTTTACCATGTTGGCCAGGCTGGTCTTGAACTCCTGACCTCAGAGTGATCCACTTGCCTCAGCCTCCCAAAGTGCTGGGATTACAAGTGTGAGCCACTGCACCTGGCCTAGTTTTTTTATTTTTATTTTTTGTAGAGAAGGGGGGGTCTCACCCTGTTACCCAAGTTGGTCTCAAACTCTGGGGCTCAAGTGATCCTTCTGCCTTGGCCTCTCAAAGTGCTGGGATTATAGGCATGAGCCCCTGCACCCAGCTTGGCATGTTAAAATACTGAGATTTACTGTCTATAACCAGTAATGTTAGGATTTCTTCTACATCCCATAAAGTTTACTTTTCTTCTTGTAATCTATATTTATTATTTAGGTTCTGTTGTGAACTTTTTTCCATTACATTTTCCATCTATTACTGGTTGTATTAGACCATTTCCACACTGCCATGGAAAAATACCTGAGACTGGGTATTTATAAAGGAAAGAAGTTTAACTGACTCACAGTCCTACATTGCTGGGGAGACTTCAGGAAACTTACAATCATGGCAGAAAGCAAAGGAGAAGCAGGCACCTTCTTTACAGGATGGCAGGAAAGAGTGAGTGCTGAGAAAAGAGGGAAAAGCCCCTTGTAAAACCATTAGATCTCATGAGAACTCACTGTCACAAGGACATCATGGAGATAACCACCCCCATGATTCAATTGCCTCCCGCTGGGTCCCTCCCATGACACATGGGGATTATAGGAACTACAATTCAAGATGAGATTTGGGTGGGGACACAGCCAAACCATATCACTGGTGTATGAGAAAACAATTTATGAATGTCTATCTGCTGTCTAAGCCACTTTGTTATTGTCAGTTTTCGTCATATTAGTTTTCATAATCTGTGATGTGGTAGATTAATCATACCCTGGAGCCACCCCCTCCTATCTCAAATCCCTGGGAATGACAGAAAAGTTATACAAGAGATAAAATATATCCCTGCCCCCTAAAACACACAGACAAGAAAAAAAAAAGAAAAATACATAGTGGTATCCTGTATATACTGTTAATCATTTTACATTTTCTGCTTCCTCCTAGTGGAGGAACAGTACACAGACAGGAACCCCCTTCTATGTAAGGATACCACTGTATGGATGTCTGATAACTTAACCAGTCCCTGTTGAAAGACCTTCCTCCCCAGTCATTTACTGTCACAATGAAAATCCTCGTATAAAAGTCTTGCAATTGCCACATGGGTTCTTCCTGCCTGCTGAACAGACAAATGCAGTTCACTGAGACTGTGATACTCCGGTAAAGAAAGTTTAATACAAGGCCAATTATATGGTTTGCCTGTGTCTCCGTTCAAATCTCATCTTGTAGTTCCCATAATCCCCATGTATCATGGGAGAGACCCAGTGGGAGGTAATTGAATCATGGAGGTGGTTACTGTTCTCCCAGGCTATTCTTGTGATAGTCAGTGAGTTCTCGTGAAATCGGATGGTTTTATAAGGTGCTTTTCCCCTTTTACTCAGCACTTCTCCTTCCTGCCACCCTGTGAAGAAGGTGGGTGAATTCTCTATCACCTTCTACCATGATTGTAAGTTTCCTGAGGCCTCCCCAGCCATGCAGAACTATGAGCCAATTAAACTTCTTTTCTTTGTAAATTACCCAGTCTCAGGTATTTCTTCATAGCAGTGTGAGAATGGACTAATAGAGCAAATTGGTATGCAGAGCATGGAATGCTGCTATAAAGATATTCAAGGCCGGGTGCAGTGGCTCACACCTGTAATCCCAGCACTTTGGGAGGCCGAGGCAGGTGGATCACAAGGTCAGGAGATGGAGACCATCCTGGCCAACATGGTGAAACCCTGTCTCTACTAAAACACAAACAACTAGCCAGGTGTGGTGGCACATGCCTGTAGTCCCAGCTACTCGGGAGGCTGAGACAGGAGTGTCACTTGGACCCAGGAGGCAGAGGTTGCAGTGAGCTGAGGTCGTGCCACGGCACTCCAGCCTGGTGACTGAGCAAGACTTCATTTCAAAAAAAACCAAAACACCAAAAAACAAAAAAGATACTCAAAAATGGAGAAGTGACTTTGGAACTGGGTAACAGGCAGAGGTTGGAACGGTTCAGAGGGCTCAGAAGAAGACAGGAAAATGTGGGAAAGTTTGGAACTTCCTAGATTTGTTGAAGAGTTTTGACCAAAATGTTGATAGTGATATGGACAATGAAGTCCAGGCCAAGGTGGTCTCAGATGGAGATGAGGAACTTCTTGGGAACTGGAGCAAAGGTGATTCTTGCTATGCTTTGGCAAAGAGACTGGTGGCATTTTGCTCCTGCGCTAGAGATCTACGGAACTTTGAACTTGAGTGAGAGACATGATTTAAGGTATCTGACAGAAGAAATTTCTAAACAGCAAAACATTCAAGAGGAAGTAGAGCATAAAAGTTTGGAAAATTTGCAGCCTGAAGATGTGATAGAAGAGAAAAACCCATTTTCTGGGGAGAATTTCAAGCTGGCTTCAGAAATTTGCATAAGTAATGAGAAGCTGAAAGTTAATAGCAAAGGCAATGGGGGAAATGTCTCCAGGGCATGTAAGAGACCTTTGTGGCAGGCCCTCTCATCACAGGCCTGGAGGCCTGGGAGGGAAAAATGGTTTTGTAGGCTGGGCCCAGGGCTTCCCTGCTCTATGCAGCCTCAGGACATGGCACCCTGTGTCCCAGCTGCTTCAGCTCCAGCTATGGCTAAAAGGGGCCAATGTGCAGCTCAGGCCATTGCTTCAGAGGGTGCAAGCCCCAAGCCTTGGTGGCTTACATGTGGTGTTGGCCCTGCAGGTGCACAGAAGTCAAGAATTGAGGTTTGGGAACCTCTGCCTAGATTTCAGAGGATGTATGGAAATGTATGGATGTCTAGGCAGAAGTTTGCTGCAGGGATGGAGCCTTCATGGAAAAACTCTGCTAGGGCAATGCAGATGAAGAAGGTGGGGTTGGGTCCCCCACACAGAGTCCCCATTTGGGCACTGTCTAGTGGAGCCATGAGAAGAGGACCACTGTCCTCCAGACCCCAGAATGGTAGATCCACCCAAAGCTTGCACTGAGTGCCTGGAAAAGCCACAGACAATCAATGCCAGCTGATGAAAGCAGCCAGGAGTGGGGCTGTACCCTGCAAAGCCACAGAGGCAGAGCTGCCTAAGGCCATGGGAGCCCGCTTCTTGTGTCAGCATGACTAGGATAGGAGACATGGAGTCAAAGGAGATTATATCAGAGCTTTAAGATGTAATTATTGCCTTGTTGGAGTTCAGACTTGCATGGGGCCTGTATCCCCTTTGTTTTTGCCAATTTCTCCCATTTGGAATGGGTATATTTACCCAATGCCTGTACTTAAATTGTATCTAGGAAGTAATTCACTTGTTTTCAGTTTTACAGGCTCATAGGTGGAAAGGACTTGCCATGTCTCAGGCGAGACTTTGAATATGGACTTTTGGGTTAATGCTGGAATCAGCTAAGACTTTGGGGGACCGTTGGAAAGGCGTAATTGTGTTCTTTTTTTTTTTTTTTTTGAGACAGAGTCCCACTCTTTCACCCAGGCTGGAGTGCAGTGGTACAGTCTCAGCTCACTGCAACCTCTGCCTCCTAGGTTCAAGTGCTCTCCTGTCTCAGCCTCCTGAGGAGCTGGGATTATAGGCGTGTGCCACCACACCCAGCTGATTTTTGTATTTTTAGTAGAAACGGGGTTTGACTATGTTGGCCAGGCTGGTCTTGAACTCCTGACCTCAGTGATCCACCTGCCTTGGCCTCCCAAAGTGCTGGGATTACAGATGTGAGCCACAGTGCCCAGCCACGTAATTGTGTCTTGAAATGTGAGTACATGAGATTTGGGAGGGGCCAGGGACAGAATGACATGGTTTGGCTGTGTCCCCACCCAAATCTCACCCTGAATTGTGGTTTCCATCATCCCCACGTGTTGTGGGAGGGACCCAGTGGAAGGTCATTAAATCATGGGGCTGTTACTTCCATGCTGTTCTTGTGATAGTGAGTTCAAGCAAGACCTGATGGTTTTATAAGGGGCTTTTGCCCCTTTACTTGGTACTTCTTCCTGCTGCCCATTGAAAAGGTGCCTTTTGGAGAGAGATCCAAGATGGCCGATCACTAGCAGCTCAGGATTGCAGCTCCCAGTAAAAGCGCAGAGAGCCAGTGGATGCCACACTTACCGATGAATTTTTGCTGCCCATGGACCAGAACATTCCCAGTGGAGGAACCCCACGAGTTGCCAGCGTGACCCTTTCGGCTGGCGTGGCTTTTTTGCCGGCGCCTCGGCTTGGCGGCTCTTGGTGTGGAGTAAACGAGACTGAGTCTCCTTTGGATGATGTTTGGAGCTCTGTGAAGGCAGAGCAGTCCATCCAGCTGACTGAAAAAGGGACTAAACAGCGAAGTCAGACCAGAGATCCCCCAGGCAGAAAAGCACCATGAATTTCAACGCTGCTGTTTTAGCTAGCGTTGTGGGTTGCCACAATGAAAATTACATAGATTCCAGAGCTGGGAATTGGCAAGCTGGACGTCCACTCAGAGACCTAGTTTGAGGGTTGGTAATTGCAGAGACGACAGATGGATGGAACCATGGAGATGCAAAGAAGCCACCGTGAAAAAGCTGAGAACACTCAAAATTGGAGAGTCTCTCCTTCTGCAGAGGAGGCTAGTTCCTCATCAGTAATGGAACAAGGCTTGATGGAAAATGAGTGTGAAGAATCATCAGAATTAGGCTTCAGAAGGTGGATAATAAGAAACTTCTGTGAGCTAAAAGAATATGTTCTAAACCAATGCAAAGAAACTAAT
>CAUYQU010004869.1:0-13201 GCA_963574635.1 Cheracebus regulus
TCAGCAAACTGACACAAGAACACAAAATCAAACACCGCATGTTCTCACTCATAGGCGGGTGTTGAACAATGAGAACACATGGACACAGGGAGGGGAGCACTATACGCTGGGGTATGTTGGGGGGAAATAGGGGAGGGACAGGGGGGGGTGGGGAGTTGGGGGGAGATAGCATGGGGAGAAATGCCAGATATAGGTGAAGGAGAGGAAGGCAACAAATTACACGGCCACGTGTGTACCTGTGCAACAATATTGTATGTTCTTCACATGTACCCCAAAACCTAAAATGCAATAAAAAATAAAATTAAAGATAATAATAATAATAATAAAAAAGAAGAAGATATTCCAGAGACAGCTCAAGCAAGAAGCTCCATGCTTTCTGCCTCAGTTTTGGCCAAGGTTGCTTCATTAGTGACTGATTTATGTGTTGGAACTGTACATATGATTCTATTGTTAGAAAGGTTTCATTCCTTCAAAAGATTAGGTGATCTTATGAGGTGCTATTTCAAAACATTGCTGGGAGCCCAAGAGAATTAACAAAGTCATCTCCCTCACAGATCCCAGACCATGAGATCTGGAAGGGATTCCCAATCATATGGCCTGTTTGGAATGAGTAATTCATTACATCATCAGGAAAGTGCACAAAATCTCATAGACTGAATCCCATCCCCTCAAGACCCTGAGTTCTCTAATGGAAGCTTTTAGCTCCATGCTTTGCACGGAGTCAAAGTTAAAGAGTGACTGTAGAATGAGCAAAGGAACGACTCAGGATTAGCCTTTCGTATAATGCATATAAAAATCAAAGCTCAGAGTGGTGAAGGTTTTGGCTCAAGGTCATACAGGAGAAACAATGACAAAGTTAGAGGAAAACTTTGGGACTTTTTTCACTGGATTGTCCCCCGTTGACTCCCAAGCAGCAATAAAAATGTCCAAAGTCAACCTTTCACTTCCTAACCTTTGCTCCGTCTCATAACTCGTCCTATTGATGTAACACAGAGATAGTGCAAACTACAATTCAAATGATCAGTGGCTTTTTCTTTCTGCTATTTTCATTAATACAAGATTTGAAAGAAACCCCCCTCTTTCGTCCTCCCTTCATCCCTCTTGCTCCCACAAGGGCAGAGGAAGAGACGCTGTCCAGCAGCAGTGATCTGTGGGCGGTGCTGAGCCGAGGACAGAAGAGACAGTTTAAGGAAGACAAGCTGTGCTAGGGTTAGGCTGTTCCAGTTTCTCCTTCCTTTGTGCCTTGCCTTTTTTCGCATCACCGATGTTATTTATGGAATGCCAGCATGTTTCTTTTTTTAATTAAAAAGAGGAAAAATTGAGTCTCGTATAAGAACAAGAGTGATGACTCAACAGGGCAGCTCAGTGCCAAATGATTTCCTGTAATCGCATCTGTAACAGTGTTTCTTACAGAAGTAGGCTTTGGGGCTCCTGGTGAGATTGAATGCCGGATGCCTACCTGCCCAAGTGGCTTGTTCCTAACACAGCCCAGGGTATCTCACAGGTTCTATCATAAACTCTGACCTGGTGAACCCAAGCTGACCCAATCTTGCTGATCTATAAGCAGCGATGGGAGATAAGCTAGCAGGGATAACATAATTTTTGGTTGAGTTTTCTTTCAGGTAAAATATTAGGGTTTTCAGGCATTATAACTTATCAGAGGATTATTATTTTTAATATAAATCACCTTGAAACATATCTATTTTAATTTCTTCCTGTTACTGGTAAGGAAACTAAGACCTAAGTCAATTGGGAGAATATTTGACAACCTACTATGTGGAAAGGAATATGCTCAGCCTCTATGAGCCAAATGACCTTTTCAAGGTCCCACAACATATGGGTGACAAACAGAATTAATAGCTAAATATCCTCATTCCCATGCAAATCTTTCTTCCGCCATATGAATCTAAAGTTTGGGTTATTGTCAGAACTATCTTGGCAGTCTAGAAATTCTAGACTGAAATGTGAATGCGTGTGTGTGAGTGTGTGTGTATGTGTGTTTGTGTGTGTGTGTGTTATCTGTGTGCCTATAGTTAGGAGAGGTCTATTACAATCTAAACTAGAAACAGTAGACATAGGAGGGAGCATGTCAGAACTAGAAGACATGCCCTTTGGATTTATAGAAACTTAGTTGTCAATTTTGGTCCTTCCAACTACTGTGTAACCATGGCTCAGTTTCAAATCATGTTTAGCCTTATTTTTGTCCTATAAAAATATATAGTAAAATAGGTTTGATGTTTACCTTAAAAGAGTAAATGCAAAGTATATTAATCTTGCTTTTTGTTTTCCTATGCTTTGCCATCTTGGGGACTTGCTGGTCCTGGAGGGACTGCTCCCTAACCCATGACTTCAATCCAGAGTCCATACTTCCAGTCACCTCTATTCTATTAGGTTCTCAGATTCCTGGCTACTATTTCTGTTCTAATAATCCTGAGACCAGATACCAGACTAATAGGAACAGTCCTTCTCCCCCAATACCTATTAAAATTATTCAGATGGGCCAATCCTAAGCCTCCTTATCCTGCCTCACATATTTCTTCCCATGGAAACCACAATAAAGGCTTTTGCTCGTGTTTTCCCTTCATTCCCTCTGCCTCCTGAGCATACTTGGTACCTTCCTGTTTGCCCTCCCCACCTCTTAATGTGGCATGCACCTTCTTAGGGATCTGTGACTAGCAAACTCTTTCCACTGGTATTCATATTCCGATCTGTTAATGTCACCACACCTGAATGATAACATAACCTATATTCAAAAACAAGTACTCAACAAAGCACTTTGTACTTAAAGGTTCTCAAATTCTTCCACATAATATAATGTATTAATGACTGCGTATGTGTGAAGTCTATGAGTATACAGATATGACTAATACCTACTTTCTTCTTTCAAGGAAGTATTGAAAACACCATCCCATCAGAAGTGTAGGTGGGGTATGGAAATGTTTCTATGACAGATTGAGGACAGTAGAAACATCAAATGACCTGCTTCAGAACACCCACCATAAAGGAGCAAAGAAGACACAAATTCAGGGTTTTCTGATCACCAGCCCAGGATTTGGCTTTCAGTGGGATCTATGGCTTATTTGATAAGACTTTTGACCCTGCGCTGTCTGCTGCCAAGAGTATGCTTAGTTGCCCAGAAACAGTCTCTGTTAGCCTTCACCTGTTGCTCTGGGGGTTTGTTCAAGTGGTACTTAGACAAAATATTCATTTATTCTTTTGCTTCCATTCTACATTCCATATTCATTTATTTTCAATAAACAGTTTCAGATTCCTCATTTTTCCTCCTAAAGCTTACAAATAAATTTTTCTGTCTTGCCTTTCTTGCTGCATTTACATAAAAGCCACACTGAAAAATTTATAGCAGTAATGGAAATCTTGGGGAAAACAAAATGCTCTGAAAACAAATGACTGCTTTAACCCTTTGCTAAAGAGCAGTGGGTGCCAGGCTTGCAGTGACACAAGGCAGACAATGGCATGGGGAAGAAATACACCT
Organism: Cheracebus regulus; assembly: GCA_963574635.1. Taxonomy (NCBI): domain Eukaryota; kingdom Metazoa; phylum Chordata; class Mammalia; order Primates; family Pitheciidae; genus Cheracebus; species Cheracebus regulus. The sequence goes on from CAUYQU010004869.1 coordinate 3,494, forward strand.
GAAGATACCCAGCATACCTATAAAATGCCAATAATGGAATCAATTGGGGAAGCGGTCCTTATGACTTTATTCATCAAATTCTTTAAGTCTATATTCTCCTATTATAGAAATAAAAGTGAATTTAATTGCTAAATTTTGAAGCAGTTGTGTAAATTCTATGGAAATTTAATGTTTGGAAATAATGGCAGGGTAGAGTACAGCTTCAAGTGAAATATGACTTCATGGAAAGTCTGAATAGTAATATTTTACAAGGATTGCAACTTAACCACTTGAAAATATATTGCATACAAAAGAAAAGACCATCATTCCTCCTTTTATTCAATAAACATTTAATGAGCATCTACTATGTGTCTGTACCTTGAGATATAGAGAATCCAACGCACTTCTTGCCTCCAAGGAATATCCAGCTTGGTGTTCATTAATAGAAAATTGCTACTAATAAGCCAAATACATTAGTAAAAATAGGTTTTTATCATATAATGTAGCATAAATATGAAAATACTTGAGCACATGAGAATTAATTTCTGAATGCCTGTAAGTAAAATTTTTAATTTATGGTCTGCTTAGTTTACAATGGTTTCAAATTTTAGGCTGAATCCTTATTCATTGAGAGCAGGAATCAAACCTTTGTAGTCAATCCAATCACACACACGTAAACTACCGTGACAGGATTGCCGCAAGTCCACGTTAGGAAAGATGGACTCATTTAGGCTTTGCTGACAGCCCTGGCACTGTTACATCCAGGCCCTAAGAAGGAACATAAGCAGTCTCTGTCACTTAAAGCATTCTTTTCTTTGGGCAAATGGAATGGGTAGATGTGAAGATTTTTAAACTCTGAAAGAGATATAAAATAAAGGCTTCTAGCTCCTCAGCCAAAAATTTTCAGATTGTTAAAAAAAGAAAAATTGCTGATATTTCTAGCTTAGTCACCTCAATCTTCGGTCTTTTCCTCTTTGCACTTCCCCACTCAGTACCCCAACCTTTAACTCTGTGTTTGATATAATCTGACGAATTATCTGCCCTTACTGGAGATAGAGAGTTGCTGGCACCTAATGTGCTGTGTGTCTAATAGGGTGGGGCAGATGTCGATGCTCTCTTTCCTCTTCCACTGTTTAGAGGCATTCAGACTTTACCTGGAGGCTTAGATTGGGGATCACGTTCAGCATGTACTAAGGGGTAGGCCAGCTGCTCAGCTACCTATGCAACAGGTGTATCAGGCACATTGTCACACTCCTAGAAATGTTACCAGATGCATTAATGGCACTTAATAGAATACTTTTCTGAGATAGTATCAAATGTGGTTGGAAGAAAGATACTAAGATACCTGGAATGAGCATAGACACAAACAATAGACAGTTGACACACAACCTCTAAGAAGAAGGGATGCAATCGACGACAGTTTTCTTTTGCTTGGTAGATTTTTCAGGTGTGGAACCAGGGCTGAGTTGTCCTGGATAATAGGAAAGCATATTGAGTGATGTCTTTGGATTTACTTCTCCACACTCTCCAGTCAAGCATTCAGATTTTCCTCTATGTTCCTACAGGTTAAACAAATATTTTAAAATATTAGCCCCTGTGTTTTAATCTACCCCTCACCACAAAATTAAACACTTGAAGGCGCGTTACTATTTTAGTGTCCTCAAATTACCTGCATTTGACCTTGTAACAACTGCAGCAGCAGCAAAATAATGACTATTATTTGTTGACGTCTTCCTTGGTCCATACAGAGTGATTTGGGGCATAGATTCTGGACTCAAAATGCCTGAGTTTAAATCTCAGCTCTGTTGTCTACTGATTGAATTAACTTGATCAAATTACTTAACCTCTACAGACCTCAGTTTCCTTATGTTTAAAGGCGAGGTTATAGTATACTACCTCATAAGGTTGTTGTAAGGATTAATTGAATTAGCACATGTAGAGTGTTCAGAATGTTCCTGGCATGCAGTATGACTGCTTACTTTTATTTGCAGTTACTATTTTATATATTACACACAATAACCCTGAAAGGGAAGTACTATCTCTATTACATGGTTAAAAACCTAAAGGCCATGAAAGTTAAACAATTGCTTTAAGATCCAGTTGCTGATCAGTGACAGAGTCAGGATTTTGTGGGCCATGCCCAGGGCTCCCACTGCCCTGTACACCCTCAGGACACTGGTCCCTGCATCCCAGCCACTCCAGCTCCAGCAGTGGTTTAAAAAAGACCCAGGTGCAGCTTGGGCTGCTGTTTCAGAGGGTGCAAGCCATAAGCCTTGGTGGCTTCACATGGTGTTAAGCCTGCAGTTGCACACAGTGCAAGTGCTGAGGCTTGGGAGTCTCCACCTGGATTTCAGAGGATGTATGGAAAAGCCTGCTGCAGAGGCAGAGACGTAATGGAGAACCTCTACTAGGGCAGTGCAGAGGGGAAATGTGGGATTGGAACCCTTACACAGAGTTCCCTCTAAGGCTTGGCCTAGAAGAGCTGTGAAAAGAGGGCCACCAGACCCCAGAATGGTAGATCCACCAAGAGCTTGCACCCTGCACCTGGAAAAGCTGCAGGCACTCAATGGCAGTGCATGAGATTAGCCGCAAAGGTTGATCTCTGCAAAGCCACAGGGGCGAAGCTATCCAAGGCATTGAGAGTCCTCCCCTTGCACCAGTGTGCCCTGGGTGTGAGACATGGAGCCATAGGGGATTGTTTTGCAGCTTTAAGATTTAATGACTGACATGTTGGGTTTTAGATTTTCATGGGGCCTGTATTTCCTTTCTTTTGGCTGATTTCTCTCTTTTGGAATGTGAATGTTTACCCAATGCCTGTGCCTCCATTGTAGCTTGGAAGTAACTAAACTGTTTTTGATTTATAGGCTCGTAGGTGTATAGGACTTGCCTTGTCTCAGAGGAAACCTTGAACTTAGACTTCTGATTAATGTTAGAATGAGTTAAGACTTTGGGGGCCTGTTGGGAAGGCATGATTGTATTGTGCAGTGGGAGGAAGACACGAGATTTGTGTTGGGAGCCGGGTGAAATGATGTGGTTTGGATCTGCGTCCCCAGCAAATCTGTAAAATTATCATTGCCAGTGTTGGAGGTGGGGCCTAGTGGGAAGTGATGGCATCATGGAGGTGGTTTTTCCTGAGTAGTTTACCACCACCCTCTTGGTGCTATTCTTGTGATCCTGAGTGAGTTATCACAAGATCTTGCCTTTTAAAGGTGTGCTGGCACCTCCTCCTCCTCTCTCTTTTTCTCCTGCTCTCTCTCCCTGCTCTGTCCACGTGAAGTTCTTGCTCTTCTTTGCCTTCTGCCGTGATGATAAGTTTCCTGAAGCCTTTCCAGTAGCCAAGCAGATGCCAGTACCATGCTTCCTGTATGGCTTGCAGAACCATGAACCAATTAGCCGTCTTTTATTATGAATTACCCAGTCTCAGGAATTTATTTATAGCAGTGTGAGAATGGACTAATACATAAGACAACAATTATCTCATTTCTCAGAGCCCAAAAGCAGCTGGGATATAAGTGGTATCAATCCTCAACTGTCCCAGCCTCAGTCTGGTGCTTTTCAAGAAGTGTGTCCTTGAAGCCTCAGTCCAACTTGGTCCTGGGCCATACATTGAGAAGCCATGCCCAAGGGAATAGTCTTCAGAAACAACTGGCATGTTTAGGTCCATTTTTCCATTGTTTTGGGACAGATTTAGTTTTCTAGTTAGTCTAGTCGCAGTTGCAACATCTTTATCTAACTAACTCATTCTTATCTCAATGACCTTTGGCTTTGGTCTCTGTCCCACCCTTCAGTGCGGACAGTGGCTTCTGAACAGGATGGATGAGTCCCTGCTCATCTCTCTCCCTGAGGCATGGGTATACTTCTCTGGCCTGCACCCTGCTTTGCAGAGACCTGCACTCAACTCCTTTCCCTGACTTATCTGCTTACTCCGCTTGTACCTAAGCCCTTCCTGATTTCCCCTGCCTCATTCCCTCTGCACCCAAGCCATGGCGTATGTTCCCTTGGAAGCACCATTCTGCTTCCTCACTGTCCCTTTGCTATATTTCATTAACCTGGAATGTACTTTCCACCTTGTCTACCTGATTACTCCTAATTGTCCTTAAAATTATCATCGAGGAAGTGTTCTTACAGGAAGTCTTCACATATTGGGGTGGAGGTTCCTCCCCTGTGCCTCCACCGTGGTTTTATATTGGACCATGCTTGATTTTGTGCATGATTTTTTAGCTTCCCTAGCAAGCTGTGAACTTCTTGAGGTTGAAACAGTGTCTTTTCATACTATTGGTTTCTAGCACAGTGGCTCAAGATATTAAGTACTCAAAGAAGGACTACTGAATGGCCCTTATGCTGAGAACCATCATCTCTTTAAGGTCTTGAATTAGACCCTCTTTAATAGACAATGGGCCCCAGTTGGACTGTACCAGCACTAATTGTGGTTGCTTTAGAGATCCAGGATCCTCTCAAAGACCACCTCTGCCACTGTAGTCAATTGTTCTCTTCTTTTGATCAAAACCCCAACAGGCTCCTAACTCTATCCTCCTTCTTGGTGGAGGCTCTTAGGATATGCTGAAGTGGGTTTGTGATACATTTGACAAATTGAGACCTTTAGAAAATGAAACTCCTTGATTTAGCTGAATGCACTCAGCTAGCAGTAAACTAATTCATTGTACTCTTTTAAACCCAGAGATGGGTCTGATTTTCATTATTATTATTAGCAGTAACAGTGCTTCATAGTTTCAAAAAGTACTTTCTCATTTCTTATGTCAGTTAAGCATCACATTAATCCTGGTAGAGGGTTATTAGTATTATTCTATTCTCTCTCTTTCACCATGGTACGGAAAAGTACCATGCTGAAAGATCATAGTACCAGAATTAGAAGGGCTTAGGTTGGGATCTCACCTCTGTCAATTACTAGCTGTATGTCTTTGGGCAAGTCAGTTAATTTCCTTGAGACACAGAATTCTTAAGTACTGGGATATTTAAACCACACCAAATTGAAATGCTATTTGATTCCATCATTTAAACTTTAGGAATATCTCAAATCTTGCCATAAAATTGAAATGGAAAATAAATAATGCTAATGAAAATGGGAAAATTTGCAAATGATTAAATTGTGCAATATGGAACATTGATTAAAAAATTAAATTGACTTAATGGAGTTCACTGTAAAAAATACTTTCTCCAATTGATGTTAGCATAATTCTGATTAAAATATTTGTATCTGAAATGTACTTGGAGGTCAACATGGGATTGAAATAGTGAGCACAAATAGCCTGGTCCCTGTTGATCATAACAGTAACTATAATAACTCTTTTTGAGCACTATTTCAAATGCTTTGTATTGCAATATGATTTAATCATCGAAAGTCCAAGGGGTAGGATTCTCATATGGTCCCATTTTATACAGAGATGGAGCCAGGTCTGGCACATACTAAATATGACATTCTCCATGATCAGCATTCTCATCCTTATCTCGATGCCTCCATGCTATGATTTAATGGTTTCTCAACTCCATCAGAATAAAATCCAAACTCTTTACCAGGGTCTACAAGGCTCTTCTCATCTGTTCCCTTGCTTCTTTATTATTTTTTCTCATACTTCTTTATGCTCATGCACAGTCTTATCTTGTGGCTCCTGTACATAACAAACACATTTCTGCCTTATGCCCTTTTTAGTTGCACCTATGGATGTTCTTTTCCTAGTTAGGTGCATGGTGACTTCCATCTTCAGTTCATTACTCAAGTGCTTCCTCCCAGGGAGGGGTTTCTTGATAACCGTTTCTTAAGTAACTGCCCCCACCTTGTCATTCTATATTTACTTATGCTGCTTTTTCCCTCTTCTTGAGACATAAGTAAAATTACGTTTTTATATTTATGTATTATCTGTTTTCTCTACTGGAATATAGGCACCACAAGGAAGGGAATGATCTTCATTTTATTCATTGTTTTATCTCTAGTGTCTACGACAGTGCCACATAGTAGGTGCTCAATAAATACTTATAAGAATAAATAAAGAGATAAATATATGTGAGGTCTTTGTACACAAACACATTTCTAACTGCTTAAGTTCTCTGCTTCCCATTTCAGTGACTTGCCTGAGAGCCCCAGCCAAGAGCTCCCTGAGGGGCAGGTACCAAAAAGCAAGTGTTCCTGTCCACACAGCTTTCTCTTTTTATGGCACTTCCTCTTTTTTTTCTTTTTTAGTATATATTTTATTGCGTTTTAGGTTTGGGGGTACATGTGAAGAACATACAGGATTGTTGCATAGGTACATACATGGCAATGTGGTTTGCTGCCTTCCTCCGCATCACCTATATCTGGCATTTCTCCCCATGTTATCCCTCCCCAACTCCCCACCCCCCACTGTCCCTCCCCTAGGTCCCCCCGACAGACCCCAGTGTGTGGTGCTCCCCTCCCTGTGTCCATGTGTTCTCATTGTTCAACACCCACCTCTGAGTGAGAACATGTGGTGTTTGATTTTCTGTTCTTGTGTCAGTTTGCTGAGAATGATGGTTTCCAGGTTCATCCATGGGCACTTCCTCTTGACCCAAACCCTGTCCTCACACCAGTCAGTATACTTCCCTTTAGCTCAAATCCCGCCATCCTGGAAGTGACACAGTATAGTGTGTACAGACAAAACACACAGTCACTCCTATGAAAGTCCTTTCCAGTGCCATTGTGTTTCGTTTACTTAACATTCTTATGTTTAGATAATGGGCAATTTCTGGGGGTTTGAAGAATATGTAAACAGCCTACACCTCTAGGGGGAAGACTGGGAAAGCAGCAGGTGAAGGCTGGCTCCCAGTGGGCCTGTGCGTGCCCTCAGTCCACATGCTGGCTGTTTGCTGCTTTACAGATTACCCATCTCACTGCTGTTGACAGACGTGCAGCCTCATGAATGTAGTATGTTCAGTCTCCCAGGCAGAAATTGATCTCAGTTGAATAATCAGGAAGTTGGATTTACATTACTGGCAAAAGCAGCCACCTTTTCTCTTCAGATTAAAATTTAAAAAAAAAAAAGAGAGATAACAAACAAGCTCTGTCAATGTGTTAGGAGAGGCATGAGGGCAAGAGAGAAGGAAAAAAAAACAACCGAATATTGATTAAAATCAAAGAAAAATACTGAAAATGGTCAAATGGCTTTATTCTTCCAAGCAGGGTAAAACTTAAGAATTTTTAGAAAATAAATAGCCTGGTGTCGAAAGGGAAGAGGCATGGTGGAATTGAAATGTAGCCTAGTGATCTTTATTTTAGATTTTGCGATATTTATTTTTACAAGTGAAATTCTAAAGGGGAGAATGGAGGAGAGGTTCTAAACAAAGATCCCCTCAATCAACACAAGACATGGAATCCAGGCCTTGAATGGGATTTTGACTTTTAAGTTCGTAGCCTTTAACAGGTCTCTTTCGACTAGGCTCAGAAGCTGTATTTTAAACATCAACTGGTTTCAGATTGATCATCTTCACATCTATTGGAGCAATTTTCAGTTTCTCAGGCATCCACTAATACTTTGTATCACAAACCAGCCACTGGGTGGGGTAAAGTGCAAAAAACTGAAAAGAGAAACAGTCTAAGGCAGTGTAGGAAGCAAGAATGGATATGAGGGAGTGACACGAGAGTTAACCAACGCTATCAGGAAAGGAGGACCCACCAATGCACTGGACAGGAGTGTATTTAGGAACATGCATGAAGATCGGGGAAGGGAATCCTGCAAGAGACAACGAAGTGGCGGGAAGGAAAGACACGAGAAGTATTAGGTGGTCCATCTGAGTTCAATATGCATAGTTCTGCACATACAGATTTCTTTTGGCACTTTGAAACTTTTGAAAATAAACAATGGGATACATGTTATCAGTTATTTTTGGCAGAGCTTCTTTTAAGAGGTTTTAAGGATACCATGCATATCTTCTATACATGATCAGTTCATTTTTTAAAAGCTGATTCAATATGAGACCCTTATCTAATTATCTCATATAAATACATCATTTAATCATTTATTTTATACATATCCCCTTTAAATTAGAATATAAACGTCAATGGGGGCGACTATTGTACATTTCTTATATGTGGCTTTCATATGTACAGACTTTTTTTTTTGGTTGTTGTTTTTGAAACAGCTCTGGGATAGCAAGAAGAGTACTTGTTTCATGGGCTTTATTATATCCCTTTTTAATTATATTAATAATAAATAATTATAAATCTTCTTTATTATCAATAATTTCAGGGTGTGGCTCTGTTACCCAGACTGGAGTGCAATGGCGTGATCATGGCTCACTACAACCTTGACTTTTCTGGCTTAGGTGATCCTCCCACCTCAGCCTCCTCGGTAGCTGGGACCACAGGCACATGCTGCTATGCCCAGCTAATTTTTTGTATTTTTAGTAGAGATAGGATTTTGCCATGTTGCCCAGGCTGGTCTTGAACTCCTGGGCTCAAGAAATCTGCCTGTCTTGTCCTCCCAAAGTGCTGAGATTACAGACATGAGCCACCAAGTATAAGATATTTTACTTATTTAATTTTAATTTATTTTAAAAGTTATTTTGAACCTAGATTTGCCTGTTTTTTTTATTTTTAATTTTAAACTATTCCACGTACCTAACAAATATCTAATATCTGCAGTCAAGGTAATATTTGTTGGGATATCAGATCAAGAACATTTTCTACATGGTTAATGATTCAGAGAAAATAATCCCCATGTGCCTCCATAGGGTTCTTATACATGTTAACACACAGACCTTAAAGGAAAGAAAATCACAAAACATAGTATTTGTATCAGTCTGTTCTCACACTGCTGATAAAGACATACCTGAGACTGGGTAGTTTACAAGGATAAAGAGGTTTAATAGACTCACAGTTACACATAGCTGGGGAGGCCTCACAATCATGGCAGAAGGCAAAAGTTGTGTCTTATATTGCAGCAGGCAGAGAGAGAATAAGAACCAAGCAAAAGGGGTTTCCCTTTATAAAACCGTCAGATCTCGTGAGACTTATTCACTACCATGAGAACAGTGTGGGGGAAATTGTCTCCATAATTCATTATCTCCCACTGGGTCTCTCCCACAACACATAGAAATTATGGGAGCTACAATTCAAGATAAGATTCGAGTGGGGACATAGCTAAATCATATCAGTATTCATCCTCTGTTCTGTGTGGCTGTGTGAATGTGTGGCAGGAAAGATAATACTCCTTTGAGGTTTGCATTGGACATGTCAACATTGTTTCTGCCTCCAGTGTGAAAGAAGCCATTAGGCTTCATTTAGGTCATGAAACAAGTACTCTTCCTGCTCTCCCAGGGCATAGCTGCTTTGACCTCAGGTAGTCTCTAACCCAGGGGTAGCAAATACCGAGTATAGTTCAAGATCTATGGTTCTTCTTTCCTAAGAGAGAGTTGCTGGGCCAATCAGATTTATTTCTTCCAGAATTTTGAATTGGGAAATACTAGAGGATCCAACAGATTTGAAGATTACAGGGACCAGGTAGAACCTGTACTATTAGGAAACAGGAACAATAAATATGGAGAAGCCATGAGGTGAGCAAGAGTATAAAGAGTTGCATAAAAGAATAAGTAAGTGTCAGCTGGGCGCTGTGGCCCATGCCTGTAATCCCAGCACTTTGGGAGGCTGAGACGGGCAGATCACTTGAGGTCAGGAGTTCAAGACTAGTCTGGCCAACATGGTGAAACCCTGTCTCTGCTAAAAATGCAAAAATTATCTGGGCATGGTGGCATGCCTTTAGT
>CAUYQU010004870.1:0-104297 GCA_963574635.1 Cheracebus regulus
AGCTTCATCCAAACGACATGAACTCTTCCTTATTTATGTCTGCATATTATTGCATCGTGTATATGTGCCACATTTTCTTTCTCCAGTCTATCACTGAAGAGTATCTGGGTTCATTCCAAGGCTTTGCTATTGTGAATAGTGCTGCAATAAACATATGTGTGCATGTGTCTTTATAGTAGAATGATTTATAATTTTTTGGATATATACCCAGTAATGGGATTGCTGGGTCAAATGGTATTTCTGGTTCTAGATCCTTGAGGAATCACCACTGTCTTCCACAATGGTTGAACTAATTTACACACTCACCCATAGTGTAAAAGTATTCCTATTTCTCCATGTCCTCTCCAGCATCTGTTGTTTCCTGACTTTTTAGTGGTTGCCGTTCTAACTAGGGTGAGATAGCATCTCATTGTGGTTTTGATGTGTATTTCTCTAATGACCAGCGATGATGAGCTTTTTTTCATATGTTTGTTGGCCACATAAATGTCTTCTTTCAAGAAGTATCTGTTCATATCCTTTGCCCACTTTTTGATGGGGTTGTTTTTTTCTTGTAAATTTGTTTAAGTTCTATTACTAAAACACTAAAAGCAATGGCAACAAAGCCAAAATTGACAAATGGGATCTAATTAAACTAAAGAGCTTCTGCACAGCAAAAGAAACTATCATCAGAGTGAACAGGCAACCTACAGATTGGGAAAAAAAATTTTCAGTCTATCCATCGAACAAAAGGCTAATATCCAGAATTTACAAGGAATATGTTCTGTTTTAAGCTGCTAAGTTTGTAGCTATTAATTAAGCAGTAATAAATAATATGACATGAAAAGAGCCATTTTCAAGTTTTTAAATCATATGCTATTAATGTTAATATTTAGGAAATGAGCACAACATCTAAATCTGGCACAGTAATTTAAATTTAAAAAAATGATAAACCTCGCAGGTGTGCAAGAGAGAATCATTGTAGTTCATCATTAGAAAACCACATCCTGAGAAAAACAGGCTTCTTTAGGCTACTGAACAAAAGCCTTGAAGAAAAAATAATTAGCTCTCTTAAAAAATATGGAGATATCTTCAGTGGAAGGTGTATAAGTTTATTTTGCACTGCTCTTGAGAACAAAGCCATAACTAATGAATAAAGATCACAGAAATACAGTCAATTTTCTAAGTGCTAGATTTGAACAATTAGAGAATTGGCTATAAGGTTGAATGGTAAGTCTTTACTTCCTGGAGAAATTTAAGCAATAATTGAATGAGCACTTATCCTTGATATTACAAGAGGAAATAATAGAGGGAGAAAGAGAAAAAGATTAGATACATATAGGTAGATAGATAGATGCTGAGTGAATGGATAGATAGATGGATAGATCGATAGGTAAGCAGGGCATAATTAGATAGAGGGAAATACAACAGATAGTCCTGCAGTTAGAGAGGTGGATGACAGTTGGGTAGATAAATAGGCTGGTGGAGTTGTGAATAGATGGACAGAAGAGATAAATCGGTGATAGATAGATAAACAGTTATTCATAGGCACATAGATGAAGTAGATTGTCCAATTTGTTCTCTGCTCGTTTTGTCCTTAATCCCTGAAAAATTTCAAGTGTTTTTTCATTCTAGTTCTTGCCTTGGGGATGAAAACACTGCAAGTGGTACAAAGTACTTTGCTAAAAGTACACTGTGTACCATAAGTAGGAGGGAGTGATAGACCCTTTTATCAATCAATCTCATTCCTCTCAATGGCTGATATATTTCTTTTCTAAACTAATTTGTTTGTTGGATGGTGAGTGAATTACAAGCAGCACACATTGGAATGCTTACTCTATCAAAACAGAAGTCAGCTGCTTTCTACAACAATGGATGGTGCCAGCTGGCTAAAGAATGACATTGGCTCCAGCTGTGTTTTGAAGCCACATATTTTATGTTTTGCAGTCCAATCAGATACACTGGCAGTGAGTGAAATGGGCCCATAAAATATAAGAAAGGATGGAATGAATAGGAGAAAAAGCATAATGCTAAAATAAATTCCATTCGGGATTCAACTTAACTGATCACATTATAGACACACATTCACTTAATAAAATGAAAGTGATATTTCAGTTTCTAGGTAGCTTTTCATATGTAGATTTCAATGCCATATATGTGTTTTATATATATATATATATGTATGTATATATATTTATTTATTTATAGTAAGTTGTACAAGTTAGAAAAATGTATGACATGAAGAGATGCCATGTTTGTGTTTTAGCCTCAATTTTTGCCTTGGATTTTGTAAACTTACTCTTATGTTTAATTGGAGTTTAAATAACACATTCAACTCCTAATTTTAATTTATTTAATATTATAAAAACAGAGTGATGCTTTATATTTTTGAGTAAGTAAATTATCTATGCCCACCAAATCTGTACTCTCTGCATTCCCTAATGTTTTCATTCATCCTTTCAAATATTGAGCACCTATAATGTCCTAGGACTATGGATGCTAACAGTGACATGTTATGACCATTAATCTCCTGAAGTTACAGTCTGAAAGAAGCACAGAAAGAAATATCAATGATAGGTGATATGTGCTAGAATAGAGATATTCATTATACACCAAAAGTTTAAATGAAGAGAATGATCAATTCACTCTTCTAGTACTGGAAAACACTGGTTAGAGAAAATAATTTTGCCATGCTCTCTAGCGTGAGAAGGAATGACCAAGGAAAGAAAAAGAATAGCAGGAAAAGATGTCAGGACAAACAGGCAGCATAACAAGTCATTTAGGTGTCATGGGTATTTGAAGGGAAAGTGGGTAAAATTGTGTGTCTTTGTGTCTACGGAGATTTCTTGATAAAGTCCTGAATGAAATGGAGAGAGATTAAAAACAAAGAGGGAGAGGAGAAAAATGAAAGAAGAGGAAAAGTTAGTAGAGTAAGTTAGAAAGTGAGCAAGAGCGAAGGAAGAGAACTAAAAACAGGAAGAAAGCTTGTATAGATGTACATATGTGAAAAATCTGTTTATCTCTTCCTTAGGGCATTTTCTTCAATTAAGATAAAAGAGTAATGCAGTCATAAGTTTCATGTGTGACTATATGTTAATGTTTTCTTTTTCCACTGATAGTAAATCATTACAAACATAACACCTAGTTATGTGATTTCTAGGTTTAATTTGATGGAATCCCTTACTGATATTACAAGATTTTCATGAGGACCTTTAAGACTTCAATTACTTATTGCTTATATTCACTTAAACATTCATTTATTCACCTATTACATAATTCATCCATTTATTAAAAAATGTTTTATGAGCCTTTTTGAATCCAGGAAAAATGCCAAATTCTAGGGATATGTCAGTGAACATAATGATCCAAGTCTCCACCTTGTAACCAAACTAACTTTTTTAACGAAAATGATATCAGACTTAAGAAGATGGAGATTAAGAATACAAAGTTTCAGATCCCTTTGCTTACCATTTGAAATTATCATCACCTCTTGCTGTACTTACTTTCATGGGCACTAGTTCTTACTTTGCCTCTGGATAATTCTGATTTGACCAAAATGGCTACATTCCATCTTTCTGAATGCAAATTCAGACATTTGTATAATATGGTGGTGTGGGTTGATTCTCTTTGTGGCTTAGTTTAGGTCACTTTGCCAAAACCTTTAATTGAATAAAATTGTTATCCCTATATTTATCTAATTATAATAATCAGTGCCCTTAATTTTTACACCAACTATACTCCATAGGCTGCTACAAGAGAGTAATGGCAATTGCAAAGCTACAAAGAGAAGGGAATAATTATTGTGACCTGCTTGTCCCCGTAGCAAATTCTATTAATCCTCAGAGAAAGTCCTGCCAATCCAGCAACATTTTTTTTCCCACAGGGAGGGTACAGCTCCTCATCCTTTTTCCTGCCTCCTCTAAAGTGCTGCCCCATATTTACTGTTGCAACTGCATTATTGGCCACTGACCTGATGTTTTTCTCCTGCCTGCCAAATGGTTAGGAAACCACAAGCAGGCTGCGTCCTTTTCTGGAAGCAAAATTACCCTATGCAAACATCCGGCTGAGAATAAGTAAATTACCTTGGTCAATTGATTTATAATTTATCTAGGGGAAGGTTTTGATAGAGATATTAAAAGGGAAGTAAAATTTATCATATTGACATAAAGCCCAGACTTCACTGCTTCTGCCAAAAGTGGCCACGTTCTACACTCTACTAGGCAGGTTAACTCAGCCTTTTGGCTTATTGGGCTTTTTCATTTCCAGCAGTTCTGTTTATGCTTTGGGATTTAAATAACCTTCTGCTTAAGGCCCCATGTCTCCAATAGAGTAGTGCCTCCTGCTCATGATGGCAGTAGTGTCAAAGTCCCCTGGGTGTGCTTTGGAATCTTATAACCTAGCCCCTTCCTTTGATTTCTCCCGTTCTCCAGCAGGTGGTAGACAAGCAGTGCCATGACTGCTGATTTCAACTGCCAGAAAATGTGGGACTAGGAACCTGGTCTTGTTTTTCCTCAGGCACAGAATAGATGAGGATGCATCAGGCTTTTGCTGCTCTCTTCCTAACTTATACTGGTCATCAATTGCCCTTTTAAAAGTAATATATCAAGTTACATTTTGCAAAACATTACAAAGTCTGGTCCAGTAGCATTATTCTGAAATAAAAATACTTTGCCAACATAAAAATAGAACATAGTTTTCTGATAGATGGACATCTTTTCATTGTGAGGAGGTATATACTTTGAGAAAGTCAAGTACAAAGGACACAATGCTACATGATAGAGTGCAAGACCATGGCTTTTTCTCACATCTTATGTTTATGTAAATGTGCTTCACATTGCATGATACGTAGAGAGGCTTGGTAAATTAGGTTAAATTTATCTTATACATTTTCTTGCTAGTATTAGAGAGAGAGAGACAAAGAGAAAGAGACCAATAAGATATGGCATATTTAGAAATGTAATCATGGATTGTCCTTAAATTTTAAACTTTACAGCATTACTATGGAGAATTGAACTTTCATATTGTTCAGATGACAGACTTTTTTCTCATGGGAAAATAATGGAGTCATGCATTTCTTATTAAAAAGAATCAAACAAATCAAACCAAGATCCTTTTGGTTAACACTTATTACACTGAAAAACATATTTGTTGATATTGTATGATAAATCATCATGCAACTTTCCTTTACTTGGAAATGTAACATTAAGTGTCTGAAAAATTGAAAAGCAAAGATTTAAATAATTTGCAATAATAAAAGTTTGACAACTCCCAAATCCCCCCCCAGAGTGTTCTGACTTCTCTGTAATTAAGATTAACTAAAAACCCTCGCTATCTCTAGAGAGTAGTAAAAGCATTGTTAACAATCAAAAAGAGAACACAAACAATTGGCTTGACCAGAATCATTCTTTGACTGCCCTCTGTAGTTGTGTGCCAATCTAGTCCAAATCTTCAGACTCCATCACATGCCTCATGTCTGTTACTTGGATCCTACCTACTTTTTTTGTGAACAAATTTGACCTTAGCTGAAATGCTTGCCTACGTCCTTAAGTTGTGTTTTTATATATGGTTTCATTCTCAGTTTAAGTATCTGGACTTGAACTTCACCCTTCAATGGCCTACAAATTTCTTGCAAATGGTATGCACTTAACATCTAATTATATTAAAATGTATTGATTCTATATCTGCCATGCTCTATCACAAAATTAGACGTGAAGCTGTCTTACCTTCTCAAATTTATCCTTTTCTCTTGATTGTTAATTGATATCCTGGAATGTGACCTGACTTTGTCAGTAGGACCTATGGTACTTCCATAGCAAATTTAAATGTACAGACCCTCTGTTTATGCTCTCTAGTCTGTGTCTATACAATAGAATTCATCTCCAAGTTATACCACCCACCTTCCCTCAAATGCCTGTTAAGTCCATAATCCATATGGCATAATGCAGTATATATTAATGAAGAAATGATTTTTCTTGAGTTTAACCTCAGTAAATCAGATTGTAGGCAGTAAGAGTTAAAGGAGAGGAATTTCCTTAAAATGTACCTGTCTCTTGGTAAAACTAGGGCATTCTTTAATAGCTTAAGTGCCCATTTTATCTCTCTTGTTCTAATAGACATGTAAGGTTCACTACATGACAGGAAAAAGAAAACATTCAGGTAGCTCAGTAGCAACAGCATCTGTGGTGATAGGATTGACAGTGGCAATGTGGAACGTTACTAAGCTTTGCAATCCTGGAAAACAATGAAGGTTAATAAAACTCTCCCACCTTTTTTGTATTCCTGGTCAAGGTTTACAGATGGTAAAGAAACTCTCTTCCATATGACTTAGGTAAGACTCATGGATAGCTACTTTGTTTACCTGTGAGAAGGCTAGACACACACCCTCCGAATTTCCATTCTGCCCCTGAATTTTGATCCAGCACAGCCTGAATCAGCACACAACACGTCTTTAATATTCTTTCCCCAAAATGAACTGTCTCAAGGTATTATATTCACTGACCTCCCATCCAATTTTTCCACCCTTGTTTGTACCACTTACCCTATCTGGTTTCTTGGTCTTATCACTCTTCTTTAAAAAACAAAAGCTCCTTTATATCTAATCTTTTTTAATGCTGGCAGATCTCTCAGTCAGAACATTCTCCCTATTACCTACAATAGCTTCTTTTTCTCTGTTGCAAAAATCCCTTTTTCATGTTTGCAACAAGCTCTGCTCAGGTCCAGAGTCGGATTTTTATCTGATAGCTTTTGGTGCTGGACTCAGATTAAGATGACTGAGGTTTGATATGTTTATTTATAAAAAAATTTAAAACAAAATTTAGTATGAAGTAGGCTTTTCTTAACCGTCTGCGTAATCTGCCTGGAAGGCAAAAGATTCTGTGTCTTATCAAAATAATTTCTTGTGCCTGACGTTGACTATATCTTGTCCTTTATTAGTCAAGAAAACAAAGTATTTGTAATTTTAAAAAGCAATGTTTATATTTTCAATTATGTTACCTCCTATTTATTTTTAAAATTTATTATTGTCACTTTGGTAATTTCATTTAACAGCTTTTGACATTTTACCTTCCCATAATAAAATCTCAAATGATACTTTTTGCACTTAAAACTGTCTTTGAGATTTCCTAGAGGTGCCCTTCAAAATCACAAATCATTTTTTTCTTTCACTTTGTAAAATGAGAAGTGTTAAAAATAATTAGATTTGTTAAATATGTTATGAGATACATGGGAAGCTTTGTCACATCAGAAGAGATGCTTAACCTTTTTTAGGTTAAATTTGTACAGGCAAAATACTGATATTAGAAGTATTTCAGAAACTGTATAAAGTTCCTAGAGATTTGGCAATGTTTTGACTGCCCATTACATGTTTTTATTTATCAGAATCATTTTTCTTCTTTTTTTGAGATGGAGTCTCACTCTGTAGCCCAGCCTGGAGTGCAATGGTGCAGTCTCGGCTCACTGCAACCTCTTCCTCCCAGGGATCAAGTGATTCTCCTGCCTCAGCCTCCCGAGTAGCTGGGATTACAGGTGCCCTCCACCATGCCCAGCTAATTTTTGTGTTTTTAGTGGAGTCAGTGTTTCACCAGATTGGCCAGGCTGGTTTCAAACTCCTGACCTCAGATTATCCACCTGCCTAGGCCTCCCATAGTGCTGGGATTACAGGCGTGAGGCACCATGCTCAGCTTATTTATCAGAATATTAATGCTGCTTTGCCTTAGATCCCTATAGTATAATGCTTCAGTCATAATTTCTGTTAGTTTTTAAAATGTTGCAAACATTTGTCTTTGTCAGTTGCAAACAAATGTCTTTGTCAGTTGCCTTATTTTGCAATATATTTTTTTAGTCCTTTAAAGTCTTTAGTAATCTAGAGATAGTTTTTGTTTTGTTTTATTCTAATACTTTCCAGAATGTGCGAGCAACCAATAATAGGCCATTGTGATGCATCCTTAAAAAAAAAAAAAAAAAAACTCATCTCGGAGATCCAGGTGATGACTATGTCAGGTACACTCTGGTCCAGGCTTCTTGATGGAAATGATTAAATAACTTTGAGACTCTACAACTAAACAGAGTCATAATTTTCAGAGTTCTGTTTGAAAAGCTGATGGAGTCATTAGACTGATAGCCCCAAATGAAGTGGAGCAAGAGTCAATTGCATAAGTTTGAATGAACAAATGAGAGAGACATGAATTTTGTTTGAAATACTACTGATGCTTTCACGTTCATTTTTTTTTTTTTTTTTTTTTTTTTTGCTGTAAGGAATCGCTTTGTCTTTTCTCTTGAGCCATCTGTAACTCATAACAATTTAATCCACTATGCTTTTGTAGATTAAGTTTAACATTTATATTCTCCCACTGCCTGCTTCTTCCACAATCTAGAATCTCTTATATCCTTATTTATATGGCAATATAATTATTTGAATGTACTGGGAAAGTTGTTAACTGAACATAATTGGACACCTTAGTTATACAACCAAGGCTTTGAATGGAATCTCATATTTGAGAATGATACTTGATTCACATATCACTAGACACTTTGAGAAACCAAGGATGACTTTCTGAAGTCAATGCTTTCCAAGCCTTCTTGGAAAAACTGACCTAGTACCTGACTTACATGGCTTCCAGCCTTACAGATAAGGAAACAAGTAACATTTTGGCAGGCTTAGTTAGGGATTTTTTAAGACATTTAGAAAAAAATGAATTTAGAAAAAAATAATTTTTTCTGAGTTTCTCCATGGAAACTTCCAATAAAATAAAATTTAAACTGTCCATATGTTAAATTATAATTATTGCACTTATTTAAATAATTAGGCAAAATATAATGAGATCAGACTTATTTTGTGATAGAGAATAATCTTTCATATTGCCTTTAATCAAAATAGTGGGAGACTATAGCATAATCTAGTGAATTATCAAATCCTGGCCCTGTTCATTATCTTTGAGCTATTTTGCCCCTCATTGTAATTTTCCAGTTAACTGAAGAATAGGTGGGAGATAAAATAAAACATTTGTATTACTTACGTGTAAATTAGACTGAATCTTGTCATCTTGTACACATTGGCAATTCTTACCAAAACTTCAATTCTTCTGATTTCTTTCAATATCTGACTACAACAACTCTCCAAACATACCTAATTTTTCTTTCTCCCTCCTGACTTGATGACACTAAAAGCTAAAACCTGACTGCTCAGATCCTAATTGAAACTTTCGTTTGCCTTGTATCTGAACTTTTCCACCAGATCTGAAGAAGCATGGTAACAAAAAGCCCAGCAAGTCAATATATACTTCCAAGGTCTCATCACTGCAGTGGACCACGTGTAGGGTTAATTTGTTCCTGGAGTAGCTGATGCCTGAAAAACAGTGAAGGTTAATACAATTTTCCCCAAAGCTTTTGTGTTAAACAAACAAAAAGGCTTAATGCAAATAAACCCCCTTTCTTTATGACTTAAGTAAGACTCATGAATCCTCCCTTGGTTACCTATGACAAAGCCAGACACAGAGCTCCAAATTCCTGTTGTTCACCTGATACATGAATAGCTGAACTATTTTGTCTTCACTGATCAATTGTGGCAAAATGCTTGTTAACCGGACATCGAGTGTATCTCCTCAAACAGAACTCTTAGTTTTGATTTATTGTTAGCCTGACCCAACATCCTATAGTCCCTTACTGACCTCTCCAAAAACATAGGCTTATTTCAGGAAAAATTATTCTCTGATCAGCTATCTCATCTATCACTATTTATTCCCACTACTCCAAATATGTCCTTTTTTTCCCTTTTTTACTCTTTTTTCAAAAGAAAGTCTTTTTTCTGCCTTACCACTGAGAAAATTGCAGATGTCATCTTCATTGCTTTGTCTCTATTATGGTAGTTCCTTCCCCACTCAATGCCTCTTCTATTCTTTTGCATATAATGTATCATTACCTAAGTCTAGAGTTTGTTTTATATTTGACAAGAGAAATGGAATATCTATCAATCTTAGGATTGGATATGGCTTCAAGTTTGGTCTGATACAATAATCAAATTTATCCTAAAAATCTATTATATAGATCTGCTTTTCAGATCAATACATTTCTTAATAAACAATAAAATCAATTTTTCTACTTCATTGGATAGTTTATTATTTCTTCGATTTGCTCACTAATAGTTGGCATGCATAGAAAGGCCATGTGAAAATGTATTTTTTCAAATTTTAAAAATCATACTCAGTACTATAAAATGCCCACAGGAAAAAATAGCACATGCATACTTAGAAAAACAACCTTTTAATATTTTCCATCTCACTCTGGATATGTGCTCACTATTTAAAATATACTTTTAAATAAGTTAAACACAGTTTTTGATGTGATTTCAATATACTGGAGGCTGCTTTTGCTGAAATATGGCACAATAGGTTCATAGCTCCATCCACTACACTTGCCTGCTTCCTCTTAATGCCTATGAATTTCTAAACTCTGTTAAATGTAAATTCATACCCTCTAATCTAGCTCAGCCACTCATTCAATAATCCAATGCTACCTTTCACACATGAGGAAAAATGCATCTCACTTCTCTGTTGTCATACATATTCTGTTCATATGTCAATTTTTTGTAAGTCATATGAGCTTCATTATATACAAAACTTATACATTGGTGCTGCTTTGGGGCCTGTTGAAAACTACTTTAAACAAGGCTTAGAATTGTCACATTATTGTGAAGAAAATCAGTACACCCCAGAATTAGAAATCGATAAAGGCTATACTTCTCCTTTTGCATATTTTGCTAGGGGATGACATACTGTAACTATAATACTTAGACTAAATTCTGTCAAACAACAAGCATTAATTAGCAACCAAGAACAAAAACCACCTGTTTAACATACTGATGTAAGCTCAGGGAAGTCCCTGTTCTCTGTCCTCCAGAATTAGAAATAGGTAAAAGCTATATTTCTCTTTTTGCATATTTTGCTAGAAGGTGACACACTGCAATGATAATACTTAGACTAAATTCTGTCAAAGCAACACGCATTAATTAGCAACCAAGAACCAAAATTACTGTTTCACATTCGGATGTAAGCTCAGGAAAGTTCCTGTTCTCTGTCTTCAAGTACTCTAATAAAATGTTCATGAGGGTGAAATTGTGGCACACTGAACCAAATGAAACTCAGGAGCCAACAACACCACAGTGAAGGCCTTACAGGGCTTGCTAAATTATCTTTTTATTTGTAAACTGGAATTTACTAGGTAATCTCATAACTTAAAGACAACTCACTTCATCAATGAACAATTGTTTCTAACATCCCTTATGCCATTAGTAAATCCCTTGGCACAAATTTAGTTTGTAATATCTACAATTTTGCCTGTCCAACCTGGATGAAGACATGTGATTTGGTCTTTCAAAAACTGCTTAAAGAGTCTTGCCCTATATATTTCTGATTAGGATGCTAACTTCTTTACCTTCTACAATACAGTTAATTTATTTAGAATTATTTTAAAGTGATTCAGACACAGTTAAAACAAAAGGCTCAAGGAATCTAATATTAAAATTACAGATGTCCTCAGTGCCAGAAAATTACTTTAGTAGGCATTGGGTATAGATTCAAATTATGTCTGAGAAAATAAACTAATTTTTTTCATGTATTGATTTGGTGATAGTTAACCATGTAGGTTTCTCTAGAGAAATAAATGTAGCCTAAGTAACAAAAAACTCTGTCCAGGGATATTTTACACCATTTAAATATCTTGTCTCTCAAATTTGGTTGTACCTTCAAAATTTATAGTTTCTTTTAAGTCTAAAATCTGTTTCTTAAAATAATTCAAATTTAAAAAAAAATTAATGAAATTAATGGAAGTTATAATGAAAATTATAACCTAACATCTGCCTTTCTAACTAGTAAAATGATACTTTAAGAGTCTAAGAGGCTTTGAGGATTTTTGGCAAAGTATTAATTATGTATAAGAGAAAACATAATGCCAGCATATTATAATTCATGAGAAATTACATTTTTAACTCTGATTTTTCTTATCTTTTTTGGCACCTACACTCTGTTTTTGATTTGTGACCATTTAGATTTTATATTTACAAGTGGTTTGATTTCAGAATGTTGTTTGTTTGTTCTCACTGAATAAATATTTAGGATACTTTATTAAGTGAAGTGCAAATTAGTTTCTATTTCTGTAAAATAGTGCATTTTAACTCTGTGTATTTTGTTTCATTTTTATGTTCCATTGCAAGAAATAAGAAAATAATTACAATAGCTATCTTGAATATGTAGATATTTATTATTTTAGAGTATCAAATTGTTATGAAATTTTCAAAATGTTGTGTGCTAAAATAATAGCAAATGCTACAATTTGTATATGGAAGGAGTAACGTAGTCTATAATATATGTCATGAACACTGCTGATTTCTAAGAAAACACCATTAAAACAAATTTAAGATTTGTTTTTATAAATATTTTAGTCTGTCAGCACACATTGAGCACCCAAAAGAAACTGCAGCACCTGATAAAGCAAATACTTATCAGAAGACTTTTTTTTCTGTATTCATTATTTATTTTCAGATAAGTAAGATCAGCATGCTTTGAAGGAGCTCATCATAAAGTGTCAAGGCGCTAGGTAACAAATCAATGGCCGTTTAGATGATTCTTTTTCCCTGAGGGAAAATTTATTTTGGTTTGGAGACTTAACTTCATTATGCTTCAGTACATGCTATTTCCGTCATTAATGTGTTTATAAAAGCTTTTTGTTGTCTGCACTGAAAAGTCAGTCAGTTGACTTCTTTTCTTGTGATGTACTGTCTGGCAGTAAAAGCTAATGCACTCTATATTATTGGTAGACTTTCACATTTTAACTAAATTTTTAAAGAGGAACACATCTAGCTATATTATTAAATAGTATAAATTATATTACCATACATCAGTCAGAAATGGATATGAATTTGTTTTTGTAAACTAAGAACACCAGTATATTTTCATACATATTTCACACTATTCAAGGATAGATTTCAATGGTTTACTACATTGATCACTACTATTTGTGCTTTTCAAGCTTTACTGAATTTTCCTATTATTTTGTTTCAATAAAGATACTTATAAGCAAATTAGAACAACTAATATTTGAATTACTAACCTTGCTACATTTTTTTCTATAAGGCAAAGATTTTTAGCTAATTAATATTGATTATTTATAAACACTCTTAAATATATTTATTTTCCTAGCTATGGATATATATCTAACATTATAAAACTTGTGAATCATATTACAATTTAAATTAACCCTTCCTCTTAATATGTACACAACACATGCAAACACATACATGTATGCACATACCCAGATTTCTGTTTGATAGAAGTTCAAGACTGCAGTACTTTGTCTGTTTGTTTGAGACAGAGAGTCACTCTATCACCCAGTCTGGAGTGCAGTGTTGCAATCTTGGCTCACTGCAACCTCTGTCTCCTGGGTTCAAGCAATTCTCCTGACTCAGCCTCCTAAGTAGCTGGGATTACAGGTGTGTGCCACCACACTCACTAATTTTTTGTATTTTCAGTAGAGACAGAGTTTCACCATGTTGGCCAGGCTGGTCTTGAACTCCTAAGATTTCAGTATTTTAATCTCTAGTTGGGTTCTTTGGTTACCTGGTTGGTATGGATGTTTCTTCAAGCTGTGAAGCCTTAGAAAAGGGAACAGTATGTACCCTGCAATGGAAGGAAGTGTCAAGGAGTATGAAAACTCAGGATCTTTATTTACTGTAATGGGTACTCTTTTTCTGTAGTTAGTTTCCTTGGTGGTGAATGCTGTTCATACTCTTTCTGTGAATGGCTATGTGCAAATTAGAAAACCTTAAGATGCTAATAATGACATGATTAGTGTCTGTGCTGACTCTGCTACCTATACCTATCTTGTGTTTTATTAATGTGCATATTAGAAGCCCCCAATATATTGAATCTATAAGATGTTCTTACAAGGATGTAGGCATCCCTTGAGATTTAGGTTGAAATTGTGCTGGAACCAGAACTTAGACTGGAGTTAAAATTAACCTACTCTAATGCTTTACAGGTTAGTTGTAATTAGACTTTAAAATATTCTCTTTTTGTACTTGCCCTTAATAACCTCTAAGCAGATTACTTGATTTCCAAACATTTAACTTATGTGCATTATGTCTGAAAAGAGAAGACTACCTACTTTGCATTTTTCCAATTAGTTTGTCAATTTTATAACTGCAAAAGGCTAATCTAATGCTCCATTTTTACTATTCCCTTCAATAAACAAGTCTTAATTTACCAAAGAACATTATTGTAATTGAGATTTTGTTGGCCCAATACCTTTTCGTCATATTTTCTGTTTTATTCTAGATTTTGCTGTATTTACCACATGAAGGATGCGTCCATTATGACTCATATTAGCTTCAGATATTAAAGGCTCTGACTTGCAAATGGGATTATTTTGGAAAGGCCAAATAACTTATAAGATGACAAACTAGAGACCCAGGAAAAACATTAAATAGCTGTAAATTAAAAATAAAATCCTAAGCTCTGCAACTATCTAAAGGACTTGTCTCAGCCAAGGGCATTCCAAAGTTAACCTGAAAAACTAGTTAGGACCATAATGGAAAGTGGGTTCAAATATGGCTCATTATATCCTCCTCCCTTTGGAATTCAGGCACAACTGACCAGCATTGCCATTACAACAGAGTTTAATGTTTTTTGTTTTGTTATTTTTTTTTTGCAATGAAACACTAAATTTCAGACTGACTCTATTATAGCATCATATGACAGATAGCAAGCACTGAAAGAAAATGCAGTATTTTACCCCAAAATGTATTTATTTGACATATTTTGAAATGGCCCTGCAAAGCTGTCTTTGTGAAGAAAATCTACATTTGTAGAGAATCACTGTTTTTCTATAGGTCTTTTCCCTGATCCAGAAGAGAATTAACATAAGAGTCTGACACCTTTTTAGGTCCGATAAGAAACATTTGCAGTCTGTTTTCTCTGAAGCTGATATATGAAGTCATCATCAGCATAATAAGAATCTTGTTCTTTACAACATCTTCTCTTAATCCAGACTCTTCTCACTATGGATTCTAGGTCTTTAGATAAACTCTTTCAACCAGTTGCCAACCAGAAATTTTTTGAATCTCCTTACAACCTAGAAGCCATCATTTTAAGTCGTCCTGTCTTTCCAGACCAAACCAATGTACATCTTACATGTATTGATTGATGTTTTATGTCTCTCTCAAATGCAAAACCAAGCTGTAGCATGATCAACTGGGGTACATGTCATCAGGACCTCTTGTGGCCGTGTCATGGGCATGTCCTTAACCTTAGCAAAATAAACTTCTAACTTGGTGGAGACTGGACACAGATACTTTTGGTTTATATACCTATGCATTTTTACTTTAATACTCATTACCATATTTCTATTTAAAAATATTTATAAAGGGTCATATTTCTATCTTGCCACTTTTGTGATATTTGAATACAGATATGAGCTCACATGCACATTTTAGAATCATATAATGTGGTTAAGTGCAATCATCTGGGTAATAAAAAGGTACATAACTTATTTTTTATAATATTTGATAATTTATAGGTTTTTAATGATTTATATAAATGATGGATGGGGAAAACATTTTTGCAGTCATCTTTCTTTTGATCCTATAGAAATAATCAAAACTAACAAATATTCAAAAATATCCCATCAATGAGTCATACCGAAGATTCAAGAGTCAAGCCCACATTTGCTTATAAACAAAATTTTACTCCTAATCTTTATGGAGACAGAAATGCATATGAAAACAGCCATCTGTATTGAGCATATATTACAGGTAACATCACACATATTACATTTTGTGTCTTCATTAAAATTCTTGTCCTGTAGAATATAGCTATGTTGTTTCCCTCTATGTGTCCATGTGTTCTCATCATTTAACTCCCAATTATAAGTGAGGACATGCAGTATGTGGTTTTCTGTTTCTGTGTCAGTTTGCTGAGAATAATGGCCTCCCACTTCATCCATGTCCCTGCAAAGGATATGATTTCATTTTTTTCATGGCTGCATGCTATTCCATGGTGTATATGTACCACGTTTTCCTTACTCAGTCTATCATTGATGAGCATTTAGGTTGATTCCATGACTTTGCTCTCATGAATAGTGCTGTAAGGAACATGTGCATGCATGTGTCTTTATAATATAATGGTGTGTATTCCTTTGAATATATGTCCAGTAATGGGATTGCTGGGTCAAATGGTATTTCTGTTTTTAAGTCTTTGAAAAATCACAACACTGTCTTCACAATAATTGAACTGATTTATACTCCCATGAGATACATCCCATGAGATGGTATTTCATTTGGTTTTGTTTTACATTTCTCTAATAGTCAATGTTAAGCTATATATATATATATATAATTCTTGGCTGCATGTGTGTTTTCTTTTAAAAGTGACTGTTCATTTTCTTGGCCCACTTTTTAATGGAATAGTTTGGGCTTCTTTTTTCTTTTATTGTGTAAATTTGTTTAAGTTCCTGATAGATGCTGGATATTAGAGCTTTGTCAGATGCATAGTTTGCAAAAATTTCCTCACATTCTGTAGGTTGTCTGTTTAATCTGTTGATAGTTTCTTTTGTTTCGTAGAAACTCTTTAGTATTATTAGATCCCATTTGTCAATGTTTGCTTTTGTTTCAATTGCTTTCGGCAATTTCATAATAAAATATTTGCCCATGCCTATGTTCTAAAAGGTATTGCTTCGGTTGTCTTTAAGGTTTTTTTTTTTTTTTTTAAATAATTTTGGGTTTTACATTTAATCTACTTGAGATGATTTTTGTATATGGTGTTAGAAAGGAGTCCAGTTCTAATCTGCATATGGCTAGCCAGTTATCCTGGAACTTAGTATCTAGGAATTGTACCACTTCTTCTTTGTAGGTCTTACAGAATTCAGCTGTGAATCCATCTGGTACTGTTTTTTCTTTTTTTCCTTTTAACACTGCATTAAGTTGTCCCAAAGTTTCTTGTATGTTATATCTTTATTCTCATTAGCTTTAAAGAACTTCTTGATATATGCCTTAATTTCATTATTTACCCAAAAGTCATTCAGTAGAACTTTATTATATTTTGATGTAATTGTATTTTTTCAGTGAATTTCTTAGCCTTGACTTCTAATTTTATTGCCCTGGGATCTGAGAGATTGTGATTATTTCAGTTCTTTTGCATTTGCTGAGGAGTGCTTTACTTCAGATTATGTGATCAAGTTTACAGTATGTGCCATGTAGCCATCAGAAGTATATATATTCTGTAGTTTTGGGTTTAGAGTTCTGTAGATAACTGTCAGGTTCATTTAATCTAGTGCTGAGTTTAAGTCCCAAATATCTTTATTAATTTTCTGTCTCAGTGATTCGTCTAATATTGTCAGTGGAGGTGTTAAAGTCTTCCACTATTATGTGTGGGAGTCTAAAGTCTCTTTGAAAGTCTCTAAGAACTTGCTTTATGAATCTGCGATCTGCGTGCTCCTGTGTTGGGTGAATATATGTTTAAGATAGTCAGCTCTACTGGTTGAATTGAAACCTTTACTAATACATAATGCTCTTCTTTGTCTTTGTTTCAATCTTTGTTCATTTAACATTTGTTTTGTCAGGAACTAGGTTTGAAATCCATGTTTTTATCTGTTTTCCATTTGCTTGACAGATTTTTTTTCATACCTTTATTTTGAGCCTGTGTGTGTCATTGCATGTTAGATGGGTCTCATGAAGACAGCCTATCTCATGAAGACAGCCTGCCAGTGGATCTTGGTTCTTTATCCAGCTTGCCACTCTGTGACTTTTAATTGGCGCATGTAGCCCATTTAATGTTAATATTGATATATTAAATCTCCTAGAAGTTTGGAGTTCACCGTGCTGGGACGAGTACTAGTGAATGAGGAGTACCTTCTTCCCTATAGGCATTCACCACAGTCACAAAGGCACAGCAGCTGGGGGAAATGTTGGGGGCCCCTGCTGGAGACCATGAGCTCTGCTAGGACATTGTTCGCTTGGGGTGAATTTGATCCTGTCATTATGATGTTAGCTAGTTATTTTGCATACTTGTTTATGTGGTTGATTTGTAGTGTCAAAGCTCTGTGTACTTCAGTTTGTTTTTTGTAATGGCTGGTAATGGTCTTTCTTTTTGATATTTAGTGCTTACTTCAGGAGCTCTTGTAAGACAGGTCTGATGGTAACAAATTCCTTCAGCATTTGCTTGTCTAAAAATGATCTTATTTCTCCTCCATTTGTGAAGTTTAGTTTTACCAGATATGAAATTCTGGGTTGAAATTTTTTTCTTTAAATTGGTGAATATTGATCTCCAATCTCTTCTGGCTTGTTGGATTTCAGCTGGGAGGTAGTATGATGGACTTCCCTTTGTAGGTGGCTTGGCCTTTCTCTCTAGCCGCCTTTAACATTTTCTCCTTCATTTTGAACTAAAAGAATCTAAAGATTATGTGTCTTGTGGATAATCAACTTGTGGACTATCTTGCTGGGGTTCTCTGAATTTCCTGAATTTGAATGTTGGCGTGTCTAGCTAGGTTGGGGAAAATATCACAGGTGATATCCTGAAATATGTTTTCCAAGTTGGTTTTATTCTACCTGTCTTGTTCCGGTACATCAATCAGTCATAGATTCTGTCTCTTTACATATTTTTTTTATTTTTCAGAGGTTTTGTTCATTCCTTTTAATTCCCTTTTCTCTCTTCTTGTCTACTTGTCTCATTTCGGAGCGCCAGTCTTCAAGCTCTGAGATTCTTTCCTTTGCTTGGTCTATTCTGCTATTAATACGTGTGACAGCACTATGAATTCTGGTATGTGTTTTTCAGCTGTATCAGGTTTGTTCCATTCTTCCCTGTATTGGCTATTTTTTCTGTAAGCGCCTGTAGTTTTTTCATAATTTTCAGCTTTCTTGCATTCAGTTCCAACATACTCAGTCAACCTAACTTATATACATATTCTGAATTCCCCTTCTGCCATTTCAGCCATCCCAGCCTCAGATAGGCTCTGAATCCTTACAGAAGAGTTGATGCAGTCATTTCCGGGAAAGCAGAAAAACTCTGGCTCTTGAATTTTCATCATTCAAGGCAGCTATTCTTTCTTATCTTTGTGAGCTTATCTATCCTCAATCTTTGAGATTGGTAACCTATGGTGCCTTGTTTTGTCATATTTAATAACCTTGAAGGTTTAATTGTTGTATAAGGTGGATGCAGTCAACTGGTTTCATTTCATTTTTAGGGGACCAACACTCAGCTCCCAACTCCTGGACCACATGCTTTAACTCTAGAAAATTTGTATTGGGCCCTGACTTCATTCTCTGGCTCCTTGAAGTTTGGAGTTCACTGCACTGGGGGGACTGAGTTGCAGCAGCTACCACAGAGTGCTAGTGAATGCAGGAGTACCTGCCTCCCTGAAAGTGTTCACCACAGTCACAAAGGCACAGCAGCTGGGGAAGAAGATGGGGGCCCCTGCTGGAGATCATGAGCTTTGCTGTGCTGGAGATGGTGTTGGCTTGGGGTGGGGCACTGTCCAGCTCAGGTCTGGGTGCCTTTTCTGTGCCCTACAAACAGGGGTGATCACTTACCTTGTGGGAGGATCCTGTGCTCTCTGCACAGCGTTAACACAAGGGTAGGACAGTGACAGGGGTGGGGCTTGCTGCCTCCGCCCACCAAGGCTCCACCTGCAATGGCCGTCAGTGGGGGCTGGGGAGAATACTGCATTTCCATGTGCTGATTGGGCAAGTAAAGCAAAACCTGACCTTGCAGACCTATGACAGCAAAGTGATGTGGGGAGTTCCTATGGGCTCAGGGGAAGCTGCAATATGGGGAGGGAACACATGGTATGAGGTGGTAAGGGCTGCCTTGCTGGAGCTCACCACTGGTCAGGCACAATCCACCAGCACAGAAACTATGATGTGGGCCCCCAGAAAATCCAAGACTTTCCTGTAAACACATGTGGCCAGGCTGGGGCCCTAGGAGAGGCCGACAGACCAAGGAGTGCCACGTCAGACCAGCCCTGTGTTATGTGCAAGACTGCCCTGCAGATATCAGGTCCGGCAGTTCCCCTAGGGCTAAAGTTTTTATGGGAGGAAGTCTAGCCAAAAGATATTCATCCTTGGCCACACTCTGCTACAGACACTCTCACAGTAAGCCCTCTGGGCTGCACATCAGCTGACTTGCTGCCCCGCAACTTTGCTTATCTCTTGAGTGCTCTGCTCAAGAGAGATGTGGGACAGCAATCTCTAAGGGTAATCAGCCCTGGATGAAGGGTCTGTGCTGTGGGCTCATGTCAGAAGTTCCTTGCCTGGTGATGAGCAGTAGGGGTTGTGTTGGACCCATGGGAGATAGACTGGCTTCCACTCCTAGGGTCAACTGCAGCTTGTTGGAAGAGTGGATAAAACACTTAGACTTCTTGCTCCTTTGTTAGTCCAAGGGTAACAAGGACAATTCCACTGCACAGGCAGTGCAGAAAGGCTTTCAATTGACCCTGGAGAATTTGTATGGCGAGTTGTCCAGAAGCTACTGGTTTAATATCTCTGAAGTGAGGTGGATACAGTCTCAGGCCTGGAGGACCTGCCTGGTGAGAAGATATGGGAACCAGCACCCAAGTACAGTTCTGGTCATTTTTCCATAGGCCTGCTGTGGTATTCTGCACATCTGATCTAGTCCCTAGTACGTGTTTCTGGACTGAAAGCACCAATAGGAGATGACTGGAGACCCAGGTTTGGAGGTCTCACCCATTAAGGAGAAAAAAAAATTAGGGTTCCATTTTAAAAAGCAGTCTGGCCATGGTTTTGTAGAGCAGATGTGCTGTGCTGGGGGTCTGGTTCAGTGTTCAGTTGCCTCAGAATCTGCAAAGCCTGAAGGCTGGAATGGCTAAGTTACCCATGTAGCAAAGATGGTGGCCTGTCCCTCCTCATGGGCTTTGTGTCCCAGAAGGACTTGAAATCTCTATCAGCTGGAGAACACTGGTGGGGTTAACTGGAGACCCCAGTTGACAGGCTTCACACCATGATGAGGAACAAGATCAAGGACTTGCTTAAAAAAGCAGTCGGGCCACGTTTTTCATAGGGAAGCTGTGTTGTGCTGAAGTACCACCTCAGCCCCAGTCATCTTGGACTCTTTAACGGATGAAGGCCAGAACAGCTAAGTTGCCCCAATGGCAAAGATAGTGGCCTGCCTTTCCCTCTAACAACTCTGTTCTAAGGCATTTTCAAATCTCTGTCAGAGAACACCAGCAGAGGTGGCTGGAGGTCACAGTTGGAAGACCCTAACCAGTGAGAAGGGATTGAGACCTGCTTTAAAAAGCAGTCTGGCCACATTTTTATAGAGCAACTGTTCTGTTCTGGGAGACAGCTTCGGCCTCTGGTCAGCTTGAACTCTCCAAAGCTCAAAGATCAGAACAGCTATTGCCCAAACAGCAAAGATAGCAACCCTCCCTTTCACCTGGAAGCTCCATCTCAGGAAGGTGCCATGCGGCTACCAATGCCTGGCTGGAATTCCAAGTTAGTAGGTCTTAACTTGTGAGGTGCCATGGAAATTGGGCCTGTAGATCATTGCTGCTCAGTACCCTGGTTTCAGCCTAGGGGGATGTACAGAATTTATATGGTTTGCTTCTGTGTCTCCAACAAAATCACATATTACTTTGTAATCCCAGTGTAGAGGAGGGGCTTCATGGGAGGTGATTGGATCATGGGGGTGTCTTCTAATGGTTTAGTACTATCCCCCTAGTGCTGTTGCATGGTAGAAGCCTTATAAAGTCTGGCTATTGTAAAGTGTGTGAGACCTTTACCTCTGTCTCTTTCTTTCTCCCCTGTTGGCCTTTTGAAGACCATGCTTGCTTCCCCTTTACCTTCTACCATGATTGTATGTTTCCTAAGGCCACCCTAGAAGCAGAAGCCTGTAGAGCCCACAGAAACATGAGCTGATTAGATGTCTTTTCTTTATAAATTATCCAGTCTCACGTAGTTCTTTAGAGAAGTGCAAGAACAAGCTAACACAGAAAATTTTTAGCAGAGAGGAGGGGTATTGTTATAAAGATGCCTGAAAATGTGGAAGTGACTTTGGAATTAAGTAATGGGCAGAGGTTGAAACAGTTTGAAGATCCAATTGTTAATGACCAAAACAATAAGAAAAATGCCTACAGGGCATGTTAGAATTCTTTGTAGCAGTCTTTCCCATTGCAGGCCTAGAGGCCTAGGAGGAATAAATGATTTAGTGGGTGTGGCCCAGAGCCCTACTTTCCTGTACAACCTCTGGACATAGCTCCCTGCATCCCAGCTGTTCTAGTTCCAGCATGGCTAAAAGGGCTCCAGATAAGGGTCAGACCACTGTTCCAGAGTGTGCAAGTCAGAAGTTTCAGAAGATGTGTGGAAATACCTTAATGTACATATAGAAGTCTACTGCAGGTATGGAGACGTCATGGAGAACTTCTACTAGGGCAGTGCAGAGGGGAAATGTGGGGTTTGATTCCCCACACATTCCCCACATAGAGTCCTCAGTGTGGCACTGCCTAGTGCAGCTGTGAGAATATGACCACCATCCTCTTGACCCCAGAATGATAGATCCATCAGCAGCTTGCACAGTGTGCCTGGAAAAGCCACAGAAATGCAATACTAGCCTGTGAAAGTAGCCACAGGGGCTATACCCTGCAGAGCCACAGAGTGGGAGCTGTCTAGGAGTGGGAGTCCACTTCTTTTATCGTGTGCCCCAGGGGATGAGACATGTAGAAAAAGGAGATCATTCTGGACCTTTGAGATTTAATGACTACTCTGCTGGTTTTCAGGCTTGGATGTAGCCTTTAGCTCTTTTGTTTTGGCCAATTTCTTCCTTTTGCAGTAGTAGTATTTACCCAATGCCTGTATCCCTACTGTATCTTGAAAGTAACTAACTAGTTTACATGCTCATAGGTGGAAGGGACTTACTTTGTCTCAGATGAGATTTCAGACATGGAGTTTTGAGTTAATGCTATAATGAGTTATGACATTGAGGGACAATTGAGAAAGCACGATTAGTTTTAAAATGTGAATAGGACATGAGATTTGGGAGCAGCCAAAGAGAAATGATATGGTTTGGCTCTGTGTCCCTACTCAAGACTCATCTGGAATTGCAACCCCCATGTGTTGTGATAGGGACATGGTGGGAGATTACTGAATCATGAAGGTGAATTTCCTCCATGCCTGTCTCATGATAGTAAGCAAGATCTGGTTTTTTGATAAGTGTCTGGTACTTTCCATCACCTTCCTCCTCCTGCCTTTGAAGAAGGTTCCTGCTTCCCCTTTGCCTTCTGCCATAATTGTAAGTGTTCTGAGGTTTTCCGTTTTATGCAGAACTATGAGTCAATTAGACCTCTCTTATTTATAAATTACTCAGTCTCAGGTAGTTTACTACAATGTAAGAATGGACTAATACAGGGGTCTAACCTGCCACCTTGGCATAGTTGCACTTACTTTTGCCTGGATGACCAGAAAGCTGGAGTACCTAACTCTCCTGTGTCTCTATGCCTGATTGAGTTTCTGCTCTGCCAAAACTCCATGTTGATCTGTGTAGTAGAATGAAGGCTCTAAATTCATGAAGAGATCTCCTGACCTGAGGGTTGCAAAGATCCATGGGAGAACTGTGAGTGCCTGAGGTCACACATTTACTTACCACTTTTTGGGTGGGGGAGCTTCTTTTGGCCCTATGTCACTCCCAGGTGTGCCATTATCCTGCCTTATGTTTCTCTCTTCTGTGAATCAAGTTTTCTTCATCAGTCCAAGTGCAAGTATTTGGATGTTTTATTTGAAAGTGTTGTATTTACTAACCCCTTCAATTCCTCCCTATGAGAGCCATGCACATTAACTGCTTCAAGTCAGATATCTTGGCTACCAACTTAATTTCTTAAATGCTAAATACATTGTTCAATGTCACATAGAAACTATTAAAGGTAGAATTTTGTCCAAGTCTAGAAACAAATAATTTATAATAAACTAAGATAAATTTTATCTCACAAATAAATTATAAGCTAAAATTTTGATAGTGTGATCATGTCAAATGTCCCCTTTGAATTACACTAGGTATAAGTGAAGCATTAGGCTATAAGTAATTGGTGCCTCAAACAAAAGAGGCACCGTAAAGATAAGAATTTCTTTTGTTCCAAATGCATAAAACAAGATCTAGTGTATAGTAGGTTTATAACAAATATTGATTTCCAGAATAAGTAAGGCCTAATTTCTAAAGAGTCAAAGTAGGAAACCACATTTTAAGTTTTTAATTGACTTCTCCAAGGTTAAGATTTAAAATAACAGATAATACATATATTTTAGTGTTTTAGATTTTTTACATATCTAATTTCATTTAGTTCTCACAAGCTGTATAAGTATCTAGGTTTTATTGCTGACTTCATAGGACACTAAGGGATGTGATACAGTGTTAGTTACCTTAGTGTTTATCTTTTTTCTAATTTCTATACAGATTTGTATCATTGTGATATTTATTTTAGCCACTAATGCTATCAATAAAAAACAATTTTATGAATGCTTCCAGTCTAGAAATATCTGAAAACTCAGCATTTGTTTTTCATTTCTAATTAAGTCTTTGATACTTTTCTTGAAAGATGTTTTTAAAGATTATGTTTATGTTTACATTAGGACTGAAGCAGAAAGTGTAATATACCACACAAATACTTGTTCATATTATCTTTATTATACAAACTTTCAGACTGATTTCTATAATTCTTTGTCAATATTTTCTCT
Organism: Cheracebus regulus; assembly: GCA_963574635.1. Classification (NCBI taxonomy): domain Eukaryota; kingdom Metazoa; phylum Chordata; class Mammalia; order Primates; family Pitheciidae; genus Cheracebus; species Cheracebus regulus. The sequence continues at coordinate 24,695 of CAUYQU010004870.1, forward strand.
TTAAAACAAGCTAGAGCCTACTGTAATCATATCCTTATATTAATGGTAGTTGCCATTATTTCAGTAAACACTATCGAAATTATAAAAACAAGACATGTTTTTTATGATATATAAAGACTCACAAAGGGCATAAATTTATTAAAATGTTTATTAGTAGCTTATCAATCATAAATACTATTAATATCAAATTATCTGAAATATTATATGTACTATAAGTGATAGTTCTCTGAAAAAAGTTTTGAGGAAAGAAACTTTCAGTGATCAGGTTGTGAACTTTGGATATACAGACTTCAGAGTTAAATGAAGGTGTATTCCAAGTAACAAATTGAGTGGGTTTCATAGCAAAATGTGCCACTCAGATACTCAATCTGATCTATGTTTGCAAATGAGAGATTGAAACTTACACAGTTTTGATTGGTTGATGAAGCCGAATTTTAATTGATGAATACAGCTGAGCTCTGATTGGTTGGTACAATTGTATTAGTTCATTTTCATGCTGCTGATAAAGACATACAAGAGACTGGTAAGAAAACTCGGTTTAATTAGACTTATAGTTCCACATAGCTGTGGAGGTCTCACAGTCATGGCAGAGAGCAAAAGGCACTTCCTACATAGTGGCAGCATAAAACAATGAAGACAATGCAAAAGTGGATACCTCTAATAATCCCATCAGATTTCATACAACTTATTCACTATCATGAGAATAGCATGGGAAAGACTGGCCCCAATGATTCAGTTACCTCCCACTGGGTCCCTCCCACAACACATGGGAATTCTAGGAGATATAATTTGAGACTTGGGTGGGGGCACAGCTAAATCATATTAGCAATTATGCCCTGTTACATTGTGTATCAGTCTGTCCTCATGCTGTTAATAAAAACATACCTGGAACTGGGTAATTTATAAAGAAAATAGGTTTTATTGACCCACAGTTCTACATGGCTGGGGAGCCCTTGCAATTATGGTAGAACATGAATGAGGAGCAAAATCATGTCTTACATGGCAATAGGCAAGAGTGCTTATACAGGGGAACTCCCAACTATAAAAGTAACTGATTTCATGAAACTTATTCACTAGCATGAGAAAAAGTATAATAAAAATTTTGCACCGATATTTTAATTGTCTCCACCTGGCCCTGCCCTTGACATGTAATAATTATTAACAATTAAAGGTGAGATTTGAGTGGGGACACACCCAACCTATATCAGATTTGACACACCCAAATTTTTCCCAGTTTAGAAGAACATTATAAAGAACAGATTTGAGCCATTTTAAACCATGAAAGGATTAAAAAAAAAAATTGGTGGTTGAGTGGTAGAACTTAAGGTGATTATGATGTGGACTGGCGGGGACACGGAGAACATGGGTATCTGGAAGTTGCACTTGAGGCTTTCAACTACGTTTGTCAGGAGGTACTGCCTCTCTACCTATTGGGAATCATGGTTCCCCTATTTCTTCACTTTCCCTATTTTCTCCTTTTCTTTTTGACCTACTATAGGAGACATATTGCTCATCTCCAATATTATCTGCTCCCTCAGAACTATTTGCTTCTCAGCTGTGGTTAGGTTTGACTTAGGAACAGCATAACATCCCTCCATGATAGGTGAAACATCTGAATTAAATTTTGGAAAGCTTCTATATACCTATCAGGATTATCAGAAAATCAGCCTAGTTCTCCCTTTATTTGCCCAAGGTCTTGTGATAAGATAGGAACATGAATCCTAGCGACATCACCTCCATTGGATTTTTCCTGCAGGGGTAAGAGGGAAGGTAGGGGAGTGGGTAATTTTGGAGATGGTGGAGGTGGAGAAACTGGTGGCACGGTTGAAGGTGGCCCCAGATAAGGGGGACTGGAAGGGATGAGACACTCAATAGCTGCCTCAAATAATTTCCCTAGAAGTCGCTTTTCTAGTGGGAAATCATTCCCTTTGGGACTGCCTAATACAGTTGTTAAAAGGGCTGGGTCAATTGTGCAATGCTTGCAAAGGTTTGGATTGTCTCGTAGGGCAAAGAAAGCTTGTATGTGGGGGACCTTGGATGATTTGCCCTCACATTTGCATGAAATATCTAATTGTTAAAGTGCATTAAAATCAAAGCTCCCTTTCACCAGGCCAGGAGCTTACTGTGTCAATACAGTAAGAAGGCTACATCCTTGCAGTAAAGAAAATGAACTGTCTTTGCATCAAAGTCTCAGGGTCAAAGGTGTCCCTGTGGTTCGAATACACTCCAAAAAGGTACAAGCTGAAGATGGTCTGCTACAAGCTGAATATGGTCTTCTTTCTCACTAGAAAGAGAAGTAAGAAAATTGCATCCCTTTAGTCTCCTATATTTTGGTGTGACCCAGGGTGGAGGGGAAGACAGTGGAGGTGTCCCCTTTCTGTTTTCCCTCCGTGGTTCCTGGTTCCTGGCACATTGTTAAACATGTCACCCATGGTTGCAGGCAGGCATGACCTCCAGCCATGAAACCGGAGAAACTAAGAGATTGGGATTAGTCACACTTACCCATGTGACTCTAGTTTGATGTTTGTGATTTCCCTTTGACTTCTAGACTTATGTGGCCTGTATGTCTTCTGGAAAGATGGATCTTAGAAAAAACTATATAATAGTTGAACATGGGCAATGGTTGCATTTCCCTGTTTAATGGAGGTAGTATGCTTGATTGAATGCTATAACCTGCTATTATGGCCAATGCTTAAGCATTTATTCTCAGAGAATGTTTCCAGTTAACTTCTAGATTTAAAATCCCCTTACTATTTATGTATCATTTTACTTGGAGGAAGAATAGGTGTCTTAAAATAATGTAGTGACATAATGGTGGTTTTCCTGCTAACGGGACAGTATCGAGACTACACTTTGGTTTTGGTAGACATTTTTCTTCTTGTTGTGGAGGGTAGATTTTTCCCATTTACAGAAGCAACATAAAGTCTGGCATCTAGTAGAGGGGCACATAAATGAAGGAGATTTGGGAAGCTAGAGTGTTATGGCAAAGAGCCAACAATGTGCTTCATGGAGAGGATTACTGTTCCATTAGGTGATGGTGTTGACCTTGAAATACCCATGTGCTCTCCAGGCCAAGGACACAGAGAGAGATGCTCACTGTGGGGGTGGAGGAGATATTCTATTTCTAGAAAATCACAAAAATGGCATTCCCTTGAGCTATATTCCTGGTTACTATGGCATTTCCTGAATCTTGCCTAACAAGATTACTTCCCTGAACTGTAAAATTATCACACATTTCATTCAGAAAGGTGATAGGACATAGGAAAGGAGGAAATTATGATTTTAAAAAAGCTGGAGGTCCTGTTGCTGACACTTGATTGGGTGGTTGGAGACTGGGGTCAGTCCAGAAGCGTTTGGATAACACCAGGGAGTAGCCCCAGCCAGAAATCCTCAGTGACTCAGGATTTTGTGTAGCCTCTCACAACAGCTATATCCTCTGTGAAAGGAAACTGGTTCAAACATGGCCAATATGTCCAGCAACCCAGGAGTACTGGAGGATTCTCCATGTTCTCCCCAGCAAGCCTGTCCTCCAAATTTCATAAGGCTGGCAGCCATGCTAATCATTTTTAAATGGTCAAAGGGGGCCCAGTATTTGTTTTGATTTGATTCTAAAACGGAGGATGTGGGCATCAAAGTCAAAGGACAAAGTTGAGGTTCACTCCTGTATTCACTGTTCTGATGAATGTATCTTGGGATCCTAGACAAAGTCCCCAGTATGAAGCAGTGTTGTTGTCTGGGGTAACCCCTTAGGTTTGTTGCCTCATGCCACCTAAATCAAGGACATGGACACTTCTCCTCTCTCCTTTGAGAAAGGGGGCACCTGAATGAGACTTCTGGTCTGTGGTGGAGTGCATAGGGTTTTACAGACAGGCTTGAGGATGCAGTGTCTGATTTGTATAGGGCCTAAGATTGGTTGAACTGGGTGTGACATTTACATAGTGTGTGAGGAAGCTGGTTACCCCATCCTAATCTTTTATTATGCAAATGGGAGTCTCTATTTGTTGGTATCATGTTGCCTGCTCCTTACTACACACACGGTTGATAAGGAAAAATGTAGATTGAGTCACCATGTTGGACATACCTAGCCTCAGGTAGCCTTTTCCTATTAGCACAGCTGCCAGCATTCACCCGTTCAAACTTTCAGCTTGCTTATCTATGTCTGCAGGTGAAGTTTACAGACTGCTCTTTGTTAGAAAAGAAATGATCTGGAGGTTGCTTTTCTTTAAAAGGGAAACCTTACGGAGGACTTCTCTACCCTTGCTAACTGCCTAAACAATTTCTTTTTAACTCCTATATCAACAGGGTTTCATGCTCTCTGGAAACTCTAGATGAGATCTGTTCCCTTGCAGTTCACATATTCTAGAGTCTGCATTCTTTGGTTTGTTGCCCCCTTATCCATCTTCAAAAGCAACAATAGTACATTGAATCCTCATACACTTTTATTTCTCCTTACTCTTCTTCTATCTCACCTCTCTAACACAGCTGGAATAGAGTTTTTATTTATAAATGTTCACATTATTTGATTGAGCCTACCCACACAATCCAGGATAATCTCCACTTTTCAAATTCAGTACAGTCCGCCCTCCATATCTGCTCTCCATACTTAAGTTTCACATCTTTGGACTCTACCAACCATGAATATAAATATGTAGGGCCAACTGTACTATGCCATTTTATGTAAAGTGCAAGAGCATCTGTAAATTTTAGTATCCAAGGTGGGACCTGAAAATAATTCCCCTTAATCATATCTGTACATTTATCGGTTCTGGGGTTAGAGCACAGATGTCTTTTGGAGACATTGTTCTGACAACCAGAAAAACGTAATATTCTTAAGTGTTTTTTAGACATTAGAGATTTCAGCTGAGTTTTGATTATATCCCACACTTATCATTGTCTCAATCTCCATTTCAGTCCATTTTTTCTTGACTAAATTAGCTGTTTAATTTTTACTGGTCTACTACACTATTGATTACCAACAAACATCAATAAAAACAAGTATCTGAAAAAGACTTCTGGCCTTTTAAAATAAACCATTCCTTCATTTCATGCTCAGTCCTATTTCCTTATTGCAATTGATATTATCACATTGATTTAGCAAAACAGTCAATGTTTTCCTGTTTCCATGTTGTTCTCCAGTTAGCCTTCCCCCCATTCTGTTACTCTAGCCGTCTTCCTAAGATCAAAGTCTTATCATGCAGTTTTTCAATTTGTATCACATCATTGTTACTCTTATCCAAATGAAAAACTATTCATTAATACAACAAAGGCCTTCACAATCTTCTTGTAACTTGCTTTCCCAACTCACCTATACTCTCTCTCATTTCCTTCATTTCTCATCTCCTGCTCTTTCCTTCAGTCTTGATATTTATCACCATTGTTTCAATCCCTTTATGTTTCTTTCTTTCTTTTCTTCTTTCTTTCTCTCTCTTTCTATCTACAGATTTATGATTTTCCAACACCTAGCCATCTGGCAAACCTTACCTAACCACCCAGATGAAGTTCACATATGTTTTTGGTAAAGTTTATCTGATTAAATTGAGCACATGTAGCAACTCTTTCTTCTGTAGTTCCATAGCAGTTGCTCATATTGCATTGCACTATCAAATTTACATTGTAATTATCTGTTTAATTGTTTAGCTTACCTCCTAAAATGTGTGATTACTTAAGTTCAGAGACATGGTTTCTATGGTCATTTGTATCTCCTTTGCTTTTACTTGCTTAATGATATTAAGTAACTATAATAGGCTAATCATTCACATAGGACTGGATAACAGGTATAAATATATTTAATGCATAATATACAGAAATATTATATTCTACCTAAGGGAAAGCCTTCAACTTTCTCTTCTAGCATAAATTTAGAACAGATTATGAGCTCAAGCTTTTTTTTTTTATTTTTATTTTTTTTGAGACAGAATCTTGCTGTTTCACCAGGCACCAGACTGGAGTGCAGTGGTGTGATTTCAGCTCACTGCAACCTTCACTTACCAGCTGCAAGCAATTCTCCTGACTCAGCCTCCCAAGTAGTTGGGACTATAGGCACTTGCCACCATGCCCAGCTAATATTTTTGTGTGTTTAATTAGTAGAGACTGGGTTTCAGTATGTTGGCCAGGATGGTCTCAGTCCCTTGACTTCATGATCCACCTGCCTTGGTCTCCCAAAGTGCTGGGATTACAGGCATGAGCCATCGCACCTGGCCAGAGCTCAAACATTTGTAAGTGTAGACCAAAAATGATAAGAAATAGCAACACAGTAAACGAAGAATATTCAGAAATGTATTAGATATTTCTGCTATAATAACAGGGTGTCTTTTGCCTTGAAATGAATAAATGTAATTGTTAATATGATGTTTCAAACTCAAAAATAAATTCTGGAAGTTAAACACTTATATATTCATTTGCCTCTGTATTAAAAATGTGCTTTATATATGTGTTTTAAAGTTAGTGAAATGTTACAGATAAATTATGTTTTATCAACAACGTCATCAAAATGCCTGCAACAGAATCATTATGTATTACATATTTAGGGTTATTGCTAATGATCGCTAATCACTAATTTGTATGTCACAGGTAATTATTATCCATGCACTAAAAGTTGCAACTTCATAATAAATTTAGTGCCTTCCACCAACAGAAACATTCTTAAGCAAATGACATATTTCCAAAGATATTGGCTAAGTTATTTTTCACTTCTGTGAAAGTAGTGAAGTAAAAATTTTTAAATTCAAATTTGCCTTTTTGTATGAGAAGGAGATATGGCAAAAGATTAATCATAAAACCTCAATGTATTGTGATCATTCTGAGTATAAATGAGATCAGAGATATTGAGTAAAGCTGTGAGGATTTAAAGATGATTAGATTAAATAGCAGAAATAAACCTGGCCTAGAAATCTAAAAATGTAGAGTTTAAAGTTTTATTTCTCACTTTAATATTAGTCAGCTATGCCAGCTGTCTTAGAAAGTTATTGAAATATTCTGAGTAAAATAGGAAGGCCAGAGCAAGTAATCTTTATTTTTTTTCAGCATTAGTAATTCTATTTTTCTTTTCACATCTATAAAGTCAGAATTAAGTGCTCAAAGTGAAGAAGTTAATTTTTTCATAGAAGGGATAATTGTACCACCAAAAAGAGTATGCACTTCACCTTAAAACAAAGATGTAATTGTATCTCCTTTCTTTCTTTTCTTTTTCCCTCTCTACCTTTCTTCTCTCTCTTCCACTTTACTTTCTTCTGAATTGGATAATTTAAAGTAATAAGATCTTAAAAATAGGTATAAGATAACAAACTAAATACAGATACATGAATTAAGAATCATGCATCAGGGAAAATCATATGAATAATTTGGTTAAAAATCTCATGTAAGCATAGTACAAAAAACAAGAGTAGAGTTTTAGAAATTGCAGAACTACCATTATTAAAAAGAAGCATTTTGAATAATCACATCTTAATTATTATTTACTCCTATAACTAAATTAGATAGATTTCTCATGAAGGTCTTTCTATGAAATTTTGGAATAAAAAGGAAATATTGAAAAACATTTATGACTAACATTTGCAATTTTAATTAATACAGAAACATTTTAAAAATGAGCATGTCACTTTACAAGCTAGGAGCAAAATTTTAAATTGCTATTTTGTGAATGCAACTGTACAAGAATCATGTACAATACTGGCTAAGTATATTTCTTTATGAAATCTTACATATAACTGGGAAGAGTTAATGATTTAAAAAAGAAGTTTTAAATACCAATGCTAATAGCAAAGAGGCAGGTAACAATATGTGAAATGATCTGTTGTATAAACCAGCACTTTGGAAATGACAGTTACAGAGTAGGTCTGGAGGGCATCAATTCAGAGAGATTAGCAGCAACTTAACTCAAGATAATTTGTACTGGTGTGACCTGCTCATTCTTTAGATAAAGCTTGGACAAAGAAATAAATACAAAAACATTTTAACTAAAATAATATTTATAGTGATAAAAATTCTAATTTATTGTCTTTAAGTAATTTAGTTTCTCTAGGCTTTTACTTATATTATTTTTTACTTTGGAGAAAAAGTATAAGGTCAGAAAAAATTGACATTATTTTTATTTTACAGTAAAGGAAATTACATTAATTTAAGTGACCTGATAGCATTATTCTTGGAATTCAAATCATAGTGGTCAGGTACCTCTAATTATAAACATTCAGGTTAATACAATGCTTCCTGATTTAGACTCAGGATTTTACCAATATTGATTCAATATATGCAAAAAATAAAAAGGAACAAAAATAAAAAGCTGCCATCATTGTTTAAACTTGGCCCCCACTGGAGATACAATGCCAATAAAGAGACATAGGTCCCATTAACATGTTATAACACATTGGTATAGAAAAATTATATAGATGGAGAGAATTAGATATAAGAAAATTCCAAAGAATATGTAATTAAGAAATAATTTTAAGTTTTATAGGCAGAAAATGCATATACTGTACTTATTGTATTATCTAGTATACATTTTATCATATCCTTTATTTTAATATATACCTAATTTTTATGGCATACAATCACACACATACACACACATAATGAATATGAATAAAATTTGGATGACATTAAAGAACAGCTTCAAATGGGATCTCTTTATAATGCCAGGAATCAGCCATAGCAGATGGATCTACCTGGTATATAGCATTAAGAAACTGTAAGCTCATTAGGAAAAAAAAGTTAAAATGGGGAAAAGAGCAAGGCATTCTCCATTTCTTTTTGCCTGAGGAGCATCATAATATCATAATTCAGAATACATATTTTAATACGTGTTGACTCATTGGATATATATATATATATATATATATATATACATATAATAAATGTCTTTCTGCCTTGCAGAAATTTCTGCATTCCACGAGATTATGGTCCATGAAAAGCTTTTCCTTATCTCTATATTCCTAAAGATGGTAATAGAATTTAGAATCTGGTAATAAGAAATGTTTTGGGAACATACTAATAGAAAGCACTGTTGTAAAGTATAGTTAAATGTTGGCTGTTAATATAAACTCCAGTCTTGTAGGCATACTACCTATATGCTGGTGTCTTGGGGAGAATTATTAATTTCTTAGCCTGAGAGACATTCTGAATATAAACTGAAATGTACATACTAAGCATTAAGCACAGGGAGGAAACAAAGTTAGTGTATAATAAATGTCAGATAATATGAAGGATGCTATGATGACTCCCCGATGCCCCTTTAAAATGGAGTGACATATTTTCCCAATTGCTGGCTGACATAGCTCAATGGTCAGCATTTTTCAAGGTTATCCTCAGCAAAAAAGAGATGCCTCAGCCAAGTCATGCTCTCTTTCTGGGGGTATCTAAATCCTGTGACTGCTTATCACAGGAATATATAAAGGCCTGGTGTCTTGGCTGGCAAGGGGACTCTCAGAAGAGCCATCACCACTCAAGAATACTATGTACAATTAGTTGAGGCTACACTGCAGTCTAATTTCTTTTTCTGCCCGTTCCTGCCTCATTCTCTTCTCCAACAGGTCTTGATCCCTAACGAACCCTAAATAACTTTTTGTAAAATAATCTCTATCTTAAAGTCTACTTCCCCAGTCACTCAATTTTCAACACATATAACTTTGACTTTCTGAGTTTTAATATTATGTTTTTAAAAAATATATTAAAATTATTAATTTAATTTTAAATACTCTATACATGACTTATTAATATAAAATATATCTTTAAGCCATGAAATATGAAATCCATTTTTTAAATCTAATGATCTCATTTTATCATTTGAACTCTTTGAAATATGTGATAGTTCATATAATTATGCTTTTAGGAGGTCCAAAAAGTGAGACAGCAAAACTGTTAGTATAAACTAGCTCCAAGGCTCCAAGACTGAATAAGAAAGTCAATTAGGTATTTACTGCACTCAGAATATCCTACAATATTTGTATGTAATTTAATAGTTTAGATCATCTATTACTTGAGCTTCCCTTACATATATCTCTATAACATTCTTATTAAAGTATTTTATGTATCAAAATATTTCATGTATCCCATAAAAATACATAACCTACTATGTACTCAGAAAAACAAAAAAGCACAGTTTAAAAATATTTTGAAACTAGTAGTTCTCTTAAACCACATTTGTTCCTGTCATTTAAAAAAATAAAATTTTAGACTTCTGGTTTCAGCTAGAAAGCCTACCCATTTTAGGCAAACACTTTTTTTTCTGAAAAAAGCAAACATAATAAATTATAAATCATTCATTCACATTCAATTCATTCCAGGACACAGACATGGATGTAAACAAACTTTTATGGCCATCAAATAAGGAAAATAAGGAACTTGATTAAAATTATTAGTTCAACCAAGGAAGTGAATGATTGGCTAAATTGTCAAGATTTTAAAATAAAATTTAAAGAAAACACTCTTGTAGAAATTTTAATCTTTTTATTTTTGTTTTTTTTTTTCTGAAAATTGTCCCAAAATTGTTAGTATTCTTGGAAAATAAAGATGACATTTTCTTCTCCAGCTGAATTCTAAACACTCTCCAGGGCATCTGTCCATCAAGCTCTTTCAGAACAATGAACTCACTTACATATATTTTATATCTCATTTAAAAATGTATAATTGTTCATTGTAAAGTAGATTAACGTTTTTAATAAGTAATTAAAATCAGTGTATAAAATTATTTAAACATATTTTTAAATGTTCTATAAATATTTGTAGACAATTTTCTGTAAATAATTCAATCCTTTGTCTTAGTAAAAATTAATGCAAATAGAATGGTATGTTTTTAACAAAAAATTTAGTGAAATTAAATTTGGCAGCATTAATTTGAGCAAAAATATTTCATTAATCAGGTAGCCCCCTGAACCAGTTGAGATTCACGAAGCATCATCAAGCAACATAGGAAGGCAACATTTATAGACAGAAAAAGGAAATGACATATAGAAACAGATAGATTGATTATAGCTCAGAATTTACCTGATTCAGGCACGGCATGATGAAGCACTTGCCTTGTATGGATACATGGTCTACTTGGTTTTCAGCCCATGGCTAGTTAAAGCCCAGCTGCTATTATTAACTGAGTCTCAGTTATTTGTCACAAGAATATACTCTCAAGTCCAGTTGTAGATTGTTTTCATGGGAAAGTTAAGTTTAGGTTTGCTACCTAGGAACTAAGATGTTTGTTTATCTAAAGGATATTAAATTAATTATTTATGAATTTTGTTCATATGTTTTGATTTGTACTCTGCAAGAACAGAATTTTATGTTGATGATTACCAGAATGACCGTGACAAAAAAATCTATTCTTTGTTAATGTAAAACTTCTGAAATATTTCCAATAACATTTTTACAACTACGGTTTTTATGTCTACATGGCAAAATGAGACAATGAGAATAAGAACTGGAGATAGATTAAAATATACATTGCTTTTTGACAGTGTGTTTTAACAGATAAAATATGACTATTAACTATGTTATAAAGATGAATACACTAGACTAAATATCCAGAATAACACTTCCAAATAAATTTTTTTGAAGGCTGAAATATTACAGTCAGAATTCACCCACATTTGTGTTTGTATCCAAGGAGACACTATCTATGGGGTCCAAAAAGCCTCAAGCAGAACATTTGAAATTATTGTAAGTCTATGATGCCCCCAGGGGACAGGAAATAAGTGATCTTATTCTTCTCTTTTGATTTAAAACATTTTCTAAAGATAAAATTTCAAGGAATATTAGCTTCTTACATTTTCAAAGAATGCATAGGAGTCAATATATCTAGAGTGAAACACAAAAGTAACAAGCAGCAGAATTCAATTCTTAAAGAATTTTAATTTTAAAAATATTTATCATTTCTACACTATATCTACTTATGCTTAATAAATTTAAAATTTAAAAGTTCAGCTTGAAAAATGAAAAAAAAATGACTATATAAAAGGCTAAGTAGTATAAAAGTACACCTATAGAACTTATAGAATTAAGTAAAATGTGAAATTCAGTGAGCCAATTAAACTTAAGAATGAGTTGAGGAAAGAAGGAATAGAAGCTACACAGGAAACATAATAACCAAAATGTACTTCAGAGACACAAAGATACCTAAAACCTGATGAAGAGGTGAGGGGATTTAAAGGCTAGCATAACAAGGTAATCAACAGTTATACTGGGTTTTCTGAAGGAAATCATAGAACGAATGGAGAAAAATGGGATATTTAATAATGTATAACTAAAAAATTTCTAGAATGATACAAAAATAATTCTTAGATCTAGGAATCTTAAAAATAACCAAGAAAATCCACACTATAACACATCAGAAGAAAATTGCTCATCTCCAAAAGAAAAAAAAGTCTTAGAGTGGAAAAATCAACAAAACAACAAATTATTTACAAAAATGTCACTGAAACTAAAAACCAACTTATTGACAGCAACCGTGATATCCATAAGATATTAAAATAAATGTCTTTATTGTACTAAGAAAATATTTCTGACCAAAACTCTAATCTCAGATTATAACGAAAAGAAAATCATGATCAGATAAAATCAAAAAACTTTATTATAAGGAGAATATAAAAATTTGTTGATTAAGAATGTATATAAAGTAAAACAAAAGATAATTCCAGATAGGCAATTTGAGATGATAAATAAATAAGTAAATAAAATAATTAGAAAAGATTCTGTTTAATGTCAGTACATTGAGACAAATCTGTACAAGTCAACAATAGTAATACATTTTTTAAAATTAGAACTCTATAAGATTCTATCCAGCAAATATTTTGCAAAGCAGTTATTTCACACTACCATCAGCTGTGTGTATGACTTTCAATTGTTTCATATCCTTCCAGTTTTTAGGTTTTTTTTAAAAATAAATTTCTGAACAATTCTAATTATTGTGTAATGGTATATTATTTTGCTTTTAATTTGCATTTTCCCAGTTCCAACAACATTGAGTATTTTTTCATTTTTTAATTGCCATTCTTATCTCTTTCTTGACGTTCTTTTTCTGATATTTTGCCAATATTTTTTAATTGGACATTAAATTGAATTGCTTGTTTTCTTATGGAGTTTTGGATGTTCTTTACATATTGTAGTTATAATTCTTCTGTTAAATATATCATTTGATAAATATATCATTTGTCCAATAGATATCAAATATATCATTTGTAACTTGTTTTTCCATTTCCTTTTTGAGTATCTTTCAAATCTCACAATTTTTAAAATTTTTTTATGATGTCTAATATTTTTAAATTTACTTTCTATTTTATGGTTTATGTTTCCAGTGTCCTACTTAAGAAAATTTTGCCAAAACTCACTGATGCGTTGCTCAGTATTTTTGTTCTTTTTTCTTGCTATAATTCATGTTAAACACTCCACTCTGCTGGGATGTCTAATCTGCTTTTAAAGGCATATAGTAAAATTTTATCGCACTAACCATATTTTCTATTTTCTGATGTTTAATTTCTCTATACCTTTGATGTCTCTCCATAACAGTCATAATATCTTCTGCTTTTTTTCTCATAAGAAATATATATTTTAATTATTGTATCATGTCATTATCTATAAATTTGACCATTTTTTTCATTCCAGTGTCACATTTCATTGATTTATTTTATTCTTTGTTGTAGGTCATATTTTCCTGCCTTTTGGGCATACTTGACTATTATGATTGAATGCCAGAAATTATTAGTTTATATTGTTTTATATTGATATAAAATTATTAACTTTATATTATATTAGACTTAAAATATCTATTAATTTAATATTGGCACACAATAAAATATCTTGGGAACAGTTTGGTTATTTTGAGACTTGCATTTTTACTGCATTCATTGGGACAAGAGCAGCCTTTAGTCTGGGGTTAATTTTGCATCCCAATGATGCAATTTTATTTGGAGTACTCCATTCAATATGCAGTACATTAAGATGTTTTTTCATTTTGACTGGTGGAACATGGCATATCTCAACTCTGTGGGAGCTGTGGAGATTGTTTTATTTGCCCCTTTTCAGTAGTTCTTTTCTCATCTTCAGTTACTTTCCTCATGTACTTACAGTAATCAGTAGTTGAAGACTGAAGGAGGAATCTCTGTAGATTTCCAGAAGTTTTTGGGAAATCTGGAATTCTCTGTAGATTTCCAAATTTTCCACAGCTTTTCTCTCTAGAGCTCTCTCCTCTCTGGTGATCTACCCTGGAAATACTAGGCACTTTGGCCTTTATGCAGTCTATCTCATCAACTAAAGTTAACAGCTGAGCTCTTTTCGATCCTTCACCACACACCCTCCCACAATGTCTTGGAAACTCTTCAAACAGTAAGCTGAGACAATGGTGAGTTCTACTATTGTGATTCATTCTGGCAAGTATGACGGTGATGCGGCTACTTATTATACAATATCTAAAATACATTATTCCATATATATATTTTGTCTTTAAGGCAAGAGAATAGATCTAATTCATGTTTATTCATCATGGCTAGAAGTAAAGATTCCTTATATATTCAATACTTTTAAAAATTAAAATGTTAAAAACAAAATGAAATCATGTAATTTTTTCTGGGTCTTGTTAGTTTTCCTTTCCCCTCTCTAAATTGTATGGATGTTATTAATATAAGATATATATTTTAATACATAAACTCTACTCTCTGCTTATCATCTATTTAGTATCTCAAGGCATACTTCATATTTACCCAATTGGTATAAACAACTTTTAAAAATTATTTTGAGCAACTACCATGTATAAAGATAAAATTAGAAAGGGATATAAGTAAGTATAATATGTGATTTTTTTTCCTCTCAACATTCACGAGTTGTTGGCCAGGCATGGTGGCTCATCCTGTAATTCAGCACTGTGAGAGGCTGAGGTAGGCAGATGGCTTGAATCCAGGAGTTTGAGACCAGCCTGGGCAACATGGGCAGCTCACTGTATGCCCACACTTCCACTGTAGCCCCACACTTGGGGCAATAGGGAAATTGAGAAGCATCTCTGAAGCTTATAGTCCAGGGGCACAGACACTGTAATCTAATTATATAACTTTAGAACACTTCCCTTTTCCACACTTTACCTTTTCATTACTTAAGGCTTATTTACCACAGTTTCTTAAACTCAGATTCATCACATCTTCCATTCAACAAAAAGTACAAGTCATACCAAGACACAGAAATACACATTGGGAAGAGACAGGCAGAGTAAACATAAGAAGGCCAAATAACTCACATAAGGTAAAATGTTGAAATTATCAAATCAGGAGTTGTAAAATATATATCTGATAAATGTGCTATGAGCTTTAATGGAAAAAGTAAGCAATATGCAAGAACAGAAATATAATGTAAGCAAGGGAGATGAAAATTTCTAGAAAAAAATTAAAAAGAAATGCTACAGATAAAAAACACTATAACAGAAATGAAGAATGCCTTTGATGGGCTAAATGATAAAATGAACATGGATGAGGAAAGAATCTCTGCATTTCAAGATATGAAAATATAAAATCCCCAAATTGAAATACAAAGAGGAAAAAAGACCTAAAAATTAGAACAAATATCCAAGAACTATGAAACAACTACAAAATGTGTAACATATGCATAACACGATTACAAGAAAGAAAAGAAAAAGTGAAAGGAACATAATCAATAATTGAAGCAATTATGATTAAGAATTTCTCCAAATTAACGTCAGATACCAAACCACAGATCCAAAAAACTCAGAGGACAGCAACCAAGATAAATGCCAAACAAACAATCCTACACCTAGTCATATCATATTCAAATTTCAGAAAATCAAAGATGAATAAATTATCTTGAAAGAAGCCAGAAGAGAGATAAAATAAATCCTACATATATATATATATATATATAAACGATGAACGTATATATATATATAAACGATGAAAATTACATCTAATTTCTCAGAAATCGGGCAAGCAAGAAGTTAGTGCAGTGAAATATTTAGTCTTGAGACATAAAAAAACAAAACAAAATAAAACAAAAAGTAAAACAAACAAACCTAGAATGCTATACCTTACATAATTATCCTTTAAACATGAAGAAGAAATAAAGACTTTCTCAGACAAACAAAAATACAGGACTCTGTTGTCAGTAGGTTGCCATCCCAGAAATGTTAAAATAAGTTCCTCAAAGAGAAGAAAAACAGTACAGAGAAGAAACTTGCATCTACATAAACAAAGAAAGAGGATCAGATAATCAGTTAAGGTAAAATTTTCAAAGAGCAAACTTTCACAATGAGTTAGGAACAGTCAAAGTTTTACAATTAGTTAGAAACTTCTTCAAAAGAAGATAGTTATTGTGAATAGCACTGCATGTATTGTGAATAGTGCTGCAGTGAACATTCATGTACATGTGTCTTCATGATAGAATAATGTCTATTCCTCTGGGAATATGTACCCCAGTGATGGCATTGCTGGGTTCAATGGTAGTTCTGCTTTTAGCTCTTTGAGATATTGCCATACTGCTTTCCACAATGGTTGAACTAATTTACACTCCCACCAACAGTGTATAAGCATTCAATTTTCTCCACAACCTTGCCAGCATCTGTTATTTCTTGACTTTTTAATAGTAGCTATTCTGGCTGGTGTGAGACTGTGTCTCATTGCAGTTTTTATTTGCATTTCTTTAATGATCAGTGATATTGATCTTTTTCTGTAATGCCTAAAGGCCCACCAATGACAGATTGGATAAAGAAAATGTGATACATCTACACCATGAAATACTATGCAGCCTTAAAAAATAATGAGATCATATCTTTGGCAGGAACATGGATGGAGATGGAGGCTATTATCCTTAGCAAACGAATGCAGAAATAGGAAACAAATATTACATGTTCTCACTTATAATTGGCAGCTAAATGATAAGAACTTATGAGCACAAAGAAGGAAACAACAGACACTGGGGTCTACTTGAGGGAGGAGGATGGGAGGAGTTAGTGGAGCAGAAAAAATAACTATTGGGTATTTGGGTTTAGCACGTTGGTGATGAAATAATATGTACCAATCTCCCATGACACGTGTTTACCTGTGAAACAAACTTTCACATGTATCCCCAAACCTAAAATAAAAGTTAAAAAAAAAAAAAAGATATTTCTTATGAAACACTGCTATGTCCCTGGGAGAAATACCATTGCCAGTTAACTCTTCAACTAGTTTGTCTGTGTTTTTATTTTAGCCAGATCAAAGGCAAGACAGATTTCAAATGGCTCAACTGATTTTAATTTTCACAGTCTCCTCTTGCTCAAATTCTGATGTCATTATTTTGTGAGACAAAGATCTTCATCACTGTCCACATTGCTTTGATTAGACAGCTGATTGGACAGATGGACTAAAGTCTACCCTCCGTATTTTTTTCATTGTAAGTTTAACTATTAAGTCAGTTGATATGACAATGGGTTCACAGTAGCTTTTAAAATTATGTACAACACATATTTGAGTGGAATAACAGATACATAGAAAGAAAAATATGTGTTTGGAATTTGTAGTATATTTTCTCTTAACAATCACATAGGCTGACATCTATATAATAAATGTAGCAAACAAGATTTGTCATAATGTTTAATATGGAAATATTCATTTTTAAGTATAATTATGTACTGTATCCATAACTTGGAAAGAAAAACTTCATGTGTGCTTCACAAATTGAAATTCTACCAGCCTGCTGAAGTTTAAATGTATACTTATTTTATAAGAATAAAATGCCATGATAATTAATATGATTACATATGTGTATATAGCTCATCAGACTCTACACTGAAGATTTAATGTTTTATTTTTCCTTTACCTCAATTAAAAATATTTTTAGAAGATAAAGAGTCAGTGAAGGTAATTTTCTTGTCTGAGGTTATATAGCATTTTATTACAAGGATAAGATGCAGCAAAAAGTATCATGATACTATATTGTGGAAATATACTTATCTTAGAAAGTTGTTAACTATTTGTGTACATAAAATAATAACAGAGTTGAGAATATCCAAATATAAGTAAATAACAAAATAGGCCAGGCTGTAATCCCAGCACTTTGGGAGGCTGCAGCGGGTGTATCACCAGAGTTCAGGAGTTCAAGACCAGCCTGGCTAATATGCTGAAACCCAATCTCTACCAAAAATACAGGAATTAGCCAGGTGTGATAGTGCATGCCTATAGTCCCAGTTACTCTGTAGGCTGAGGCAGGAGAATCACTTGAACCTGAAAGGCAGTGGTTGCAGTGAGCCGAGATCATGTCATTACATTCCAACCTGGGCAACAAAGCAAGACTCCATCTCAAAAAAATAGAAAAAGAAAAAAAAGAAAAACAAAGAAAAGAAAAAATATATTGGCAGTATATTACAATTTTAAGAGAAAATACTAAAAATAAGTAGTCAAGTTATGATTTGAACCCAGTTTGCCTGACTCTACAGCCTACATGTTAAACCATAAAATTACATTAAATGAATTCTACATCTAACTGTCTTCCTGGTAAACTGTGAATATTTTACACACAGTCAGCCTTTTGGAAAAATTGACTCCTGTATTATTAGTATAAGATGGCAGCCCAAATTTATTGGCAGGGTGGGCAAGGTGAGAATCTTACATCCAATGAACAAGTTGTAAAAGAAAGCTTAATGTTTCTCATAGTTTTTATGAACCTCAAAAAACAAAAGATAACTAAGAGGTGTGATGAGCACCTTTAAGTATTTGAATGTTCCCCAAATGCCCAATCAGGAAATGTCATACTCAAGCCTGTAGTTGGCAGATGACAAAACACCACTGCTTTTGTGGTGACACATCTTGAAATACAAAAACATAATAACCACACCATCATTGCTGGAAAATATTATATACGATTGCCACATATCACTTAATCACCGCATTTTCATCTTCCTAGACTAAGAGTTTAGCCTACTTTTACTTGGATATGAAGAGTTTTGTTTAAAATTTCTTATCTCATTTAATTATAAGGCATAAATACATCTTTGTGATCAATTGCTTTGACAACAAACACACAAATGAAAACATACGGAGAAAAACTGATACAAGTATTAACTGAAGATTTACAATTAAACAGTTTAAAAGAAATGAGTGAAACTCTTATGTTTCCTAGGTAGTTTACAATCAAACAAAATACATGGAAGGGAGACAATTTTAGGCCTTGATCACTTAATATGGATCCTGTTTACACTTGGCCTTTTCCAGGAAGCCCTCATAGATGTTCAATCTGGAGTTATAGGCACAAGTATGTGCCTCAAGAGTATGTCTTGGCCAGGCGCGGTGGTTCACACCCGTAATTCCAGCACTTTGGGAGGCCAAGGAGGGCGGATCACAATGTCAAGAGACTGAGACCATCCTGGCCAACATGGTGAAACCCCGTCTCTGCTAAAAATAAATACAAAAATTAACTGGGCATGGTGGTGCGCACCTGTAGTCCCAGCTACTTGGGCAGCTGAGGCAGGAGATTTGCTTGAAGCTGGAAGGCAGAGGTTGCAGTGAGCCGAGATCGCACCACTGCACTCCAGCTTCGTGCCTGGCAACAGAGAGAGACTCTGTCTCAAAAAAAAAAAAAAACCCAGAAAAAAAAAACAGTATGTTTTCACTTAGTACTGAGCTTGTATTCTCTTCACTGTGGTGGTTTGATTTACATTCAAGTCCCAGAATATAATAGGTGCTGAATCATTATTTGTTGAATGAATAACTAGAGATAATATAGAAAAAAATGGATGTCTTCAGTTAATAGGCTATGGTAAATTTCAAAGTAGAATTAAGTAAACTCTTCAATCCTATATTTTTAAGAAAAAATTCTAAAGCTTTATATGTGCTGTGTTTCACTGTTCCTTTAAGTGTACATTATAAAAATTAAAAATAAAGAGAAATTCTTCTTGTGTCTTTCCTTTTTTAATTATAAAGTGGTTTCAACTGATACTTTTCTTCATAGGAATAATATAGCAGTAACATTATTTATATACAATTTAATAGTTATAATTATATAAAGAATCATGATAGTGAGGATGTGAGTGCTTTACTGTGTATAAAGTTAATCACAAGTAAGCAATATTTTTTTTGATGATAGTGCTACATGTGTTCAACTAAGTAAGAGGTGCAACTCAGGAAAAGGTTCAGCCGATATGAAAAATGAAATGTCGGTACTACTGCTCATGAATAGCATACCAAGTACTGAATTTTAACTTAAGTATTATATTTCATTGTATTTTTATAAGTATTCTATATTCTTAAACAAGAGAGTACAAAGGTAAAATGTTATTTTATCCTAAGTTACAGAAATTACAGATTTTAAATTGCAGTACAACAAAAATCAACTTCTTATAAACTTTACGAATGAATCATAACTTCATATATATGACATACATGTATGTGTATATATCATATATAAAATAATAATTAGAAAAACACACCAGGTGCATATTTCTTAGCATGTAATAAATTTATTACTTCATATATACTCAAAATATCAATTATGAGGCACAATTTCTATCTTGACTTTGTCTGACAAAAAACAAAATAGGAAGAGGTTGAACCACCCCTCAAAGTCTCACAAATGAAAAAAAAAAAGGATTTAGACACCACTTTCAGGCACAAAAATAAGGCCTGAAATAAGGTAATTTTTCTCAGAATGTTTCTAAACACTGAAATCTGGCAATTAACACAGGATTTTTGTCTTGGAAACCAAAGCAAATTTTGTACAGAAGTTATCATCACCACTACTAAGAATAAGTACCTATTGTCAGCTTCCTAGTTAGGATTAGCAATGCATTAGAGAGATATACAAAACTGTTCTGTATTTCAAGAGGTTTATAATTCATTTCATGTAACTATGAAAATTATTTCTTTTAAGGAAAAGCATATGTATACCAAAAATTTATTTAAAATAATAACCTTATACATTGAATATTGGTAACCTAAAAACTTGATATAAATGCAGAATTTCAAAGATTCCCCATGACAGACTAACTAAATAAGAATTGTTCATTTTCAGTTGATTCCTTTATGTACTAGTTTGAGAAGAGGTGAAATAGACCTTGTATTATATTATTTTATAGCATATTCCTATTTCTAGTTATATTGCTATTTTTAAAATAAAGATATGTCATAAAAATATTTATTCATAATTTTCTGCTGCCATAATTCCTTCTTTTTCAACTCCAATCATGGCAAAGATGGTAAAAATACTAATTTTCTCCATGAAATAGCAAAGAACTGTAATAAAGAAAATTTCAATTCTCTGTCTGTCTCTAGTGTATATTTGAAGTGTGATCTTCCAGAATTTTTTGTTTGTTTGTTTGTTTATTTGTTTTGAGACAGAGTTTCACTTGTATTGCTCAGGCTGGAGTGCAATAGTGTGAACTTGGCTCACTGCAACCTCTACCTCCTGGGTTCAAGTAATTCTCCTGCTTCAGCCTCCTGAGTAGCTGGAGCTCCAGGCATGTCCCGGCATGTCCAGGTACTTTTGTTTGTACTTTTAGTAGAGATAGAATTTCACCATCTGGTCTTGAACTCCTGACTTCCGGTGATCCACTTGCCTTAGCCTACCAAGGTGCTGGGATTACAGGCATGAGCCACTGCGCCTGGCCCACAAAATGTTTAGTAATTCTTTTACGGGATTATATACAGTGACAAACGACTCTGGCAATCCAGAAGATAGTCAACAATTGATATTTATATTTTATATTTGACAAAATTAAAAGAATGCCACCAGTTTTATTTTCACACTAACATGTTAACATTTCCATTGAAACATATTCAGGATAACATCATTCTTATCAGAGTTTATAATATAATACAAAATAAACCTAACTCACTTGACTAGCTACTCTAAAATTCAGATGTCTGCTGTATTTTGAGCTCTTCACTGAACTGGAGTGACCAGATGATCACAGCCAGTAGTTCTTTCCCAGATTTTTTCTCTCTTCTTTTCCTCTTTCTACTCTTCCCAAGTATAGGGACACTTTGAAGATTACATATAAGAGTTCTATGTAAAATTAATTAACTCTGTTGTTTAATTCCTTTTCTTATGATAAATTATTGAGGACAGCATGATCTCACCTCCAGAATCTAGAATAATCTCTTAGACAGCAGAATCATAACTATGTAGTCTCCATTCTAATAATAATAATCTACAGAGTCCTAGCACTGGGATAGAATAGTTCAGTTTAGACTAATTAAGTTAAATAAGAGATAAGTTACCAAATTATTAATACTCTGAATTTGTTAATCATAAAACATCAAAGTACATATGCACAAAGGCACTTGTTGATTCTTCCTTAGGCAAATAGTTGCTTTTGGCAGGATGACTACTGTTTTTGGATTTGGTCAAATTTTATGTGGATTTATTTATTTATTTGATGAAATGCACACCATCCAAAGTTAGATAATTTTGAATACTGAAATTTGTACTAGATTTCCATAGCTAATGAAATTGTTTTCTAGACATATTCTCTCTTATTTGAACTGCATTTCCTGGTAAATAAACCTGTCATTCTAATGCCAAATTTATTTGTCTAGATAGGTCTAATGGCATTATAACATTTCTCCTGCTCAGAAGCACACAAGACTCTATTCTCTTCTGAAAAAGAGTCCGCCTTCTTAGTTTACCATTCAAGACTCTAAATTGTTAATTCATCTAATTCATTTGCTCCTTTCAGCCATCAAAATGATTATGCCTCAAATATGCTGATCTTTTTAGCGTCCAATTCAGGATCTGCACATTTGTTACTCCCATATAGTTTTATGCCACATTGAGCTGCCAGGTCTGTGAAATTTGATAACATTTTGTTGCATTATCGCTGATCTTATGCCATTTGCTTTCATTTGTGTCACTACTTGACTGTTCATACGGTTGTTTCTTCTCTCAGATTGATTACAATTCTTTCATAAAGATTTTTAAAATTTTTAATTTTACAGCAGAGTTTAACAGTATACTAAGCACATAATAGATAATTATTTATAAAAATATATATGTTAAAGTATATGAAGCACTTTAATGTGAACTCATAATATTACTTGATGTATACATACATGTGAAACAAAATTTATTATATCTTATTTTGTAGGTAACATAAATGAGGCCCAGGGACATTAAAGAATCCCAAGATAAAGAATTAAAAGCTAGCTTTTCAAAGAATCAAAAAAATAAAATGAGTTAAAATATCAAGCTAGTAATTTACAAAGCCAATATTCAAACCTAGTGATTCTAATTTTATATTTGTGTTCAAAGAGTGCTGTAGCTAATTGTAAGCTATTTACAAAAAATAGCGTGTATTTTAAAAAGAACAAAAAAAAATTGAAGTGATTATATTATCAAGCGGGGTGTGTGTGTGTGTGTGTGTGTGTGATGAAGAGGAGATGGTTAAATATGGACATGCTCATAAACTTAGAAGTGTTAATATTGTTTTAATATGATTTATGTGCCTAAAAAAATAAAAACTTTAGCTTTCAAATGGGCAATACTACTTGATGTTGACAACAAATTTGTGTAATTTGTGCCCCAACATTTCTAAGAAAATACTGTAACTTTATGTATTTAATTAATTTTTTTAATCAGAACATTACTAAACTGCACCTTTAAAGGTGTAATTTAGTTTTGCATTATATTACAAGTAGCTAGAGCTAATTAATTTCCTATTATGTATTTCCAAATATATATACACCTGATATACAAATATTAATTATAAAATGAGATTCACTTAGCAAGTTATTTTCAGTCTGTTACTCATTGAACATTAATGTAAAAATGACATTTAAAATAATATGTATAAAAACATTTTAAAACTCTCCCCTAATTTTAGGAATATGTATACCACTACACTGAAATAAATATGTTAGTAGCCATCATGCTTTCTAAGTTACCTAAAAAAATAAAAAATAAAAACCTTAATTCTAATTCTTTGACACACCATAACTCTTGTAACAGTCTCTAGAAAAATGCTTTTTGAGACATACCAACCTGAGAAAACAAATCTTAGAAAAGCCCCAGGTTTTGCAAAAACAATACCTGAGGCTTTTTTGAGAAAGCTGCAAGCTTTTCCAAGATTGTTATAAGCTGGCTGCTCACCCAGATGGAACTCAGTCACAAATCAGACATTGCTACACTCTGATGAAAGTGAAACAGCTTTCTCCTCAAATGTGACTGCAGAAACATGACCATAAAGCTCAGTGATCAATTGATTAATTATGCAAGGTCCTGTTATCAAGATCTTCTTCCTGGTTCCATTTAAAATAAGGAAGGGGAAACATTAGAATGATCACATTTTACAAAATATATATGAGGGGGCCAGGCGTGGTGGCTCATGCCTGTAATCCCAGCACTTGGGAGGTCGAGGCAGGCAGATTACCTGAGGTCAGGAGTTCAAGACCAGTCTGGCCAACGTGGTGAAACCTCATCTCTTCTAAAAATACAAAAATCACCTGTAATCCCAGTTACTCGGGAGGTGCAGGCAGGAGAATCACTTGAAGCTGGGAGGCGGAGGTTGCAGTGAGCCAAGATCATGCTATTGCACTCCAAGCCTTGGCAGCAAGAGCGAAACTCTGTCTCAAAAAAAAGTGTGAGGAAATTGACTCTAAAATTATTTTCTGGAAAATATGCCATGACAGAAAACTCACTCAGGGGACTCATAATCTGCTTCTAATTAATAGGAAACATTGTCCTTTTAACAGGCTATATAACTGATTCAAATTTATTCTGCTATCTTTTCCAAAAAGACATATGTATATTAACATGATAGAATGTCAAGTCTTTTTTCTTTATATACTCCACATTTCTCTGTTGCAGGATGTCCCCAGATCATAGGTCAAAGATGAGAAAACACAGGAAAGACATTACAGTGTTCAAACCAACAATTGTAAACCGAGTTCTGCTTTCATAAATGCCTTGGGTCTTGATAGCTTTCAATTTTTACATAGAGTACATTTTATTATGAAGGCCTCAAAAGAAATATTCTGGTAAAAAAAAAAAAGGCATAAAAAATTAGTGAAACAAATACCTATTTTTTAATTTTTTTCTAACAGTAATTCTTTCCTGTAGTAATTTGTTGGTTCTTTAAGTAAAACTCTGGACACAAGCTTTCTTGTTTTGCTGTTCTGCTTTCTCCCTGGTGGGCACCTTGAGAAGTGAAATTATGTCTTATTTCTGTCTGTTGTCGATGCAGCACTTGCAAGCCCTTTGCTCACACTGAATACTGCATAACATTAGATAAAGATGGGAGAGGATATTGTAAAGCTTGTAAACAATACTAAAAATAAATTTCATAGCACTCCCAAACAATACTACTGTATCTTTACTAACTTTTGTGATATATTTTATGTATCTTCTTATTTTGAGACTTACAATTCCATCCTCGAAATCAATATGAACTTGATCACTTCATTCCAAATAGTGTTCAAAATTAAAAAAAAAAAAGTCAATATACCTGCTTTTCTCAAAGAAGACTGGTTGGTTGAAAAATGAGGAAATCAGTTGGCTTTGACATGATTTTCACATGGAAACCTAAAATTAATCTAGTTTAATTATCACACACAAGGAAATCAGATGTTAGATATCATATGTGCATAGCTACTAATAATTTAAAGATATAATGTTTGAATCATATAGACATTAACATATTACATATCCATAATCATTACATCCATTCAAAAATAACACTTGGTTTACTTATGTGTTTATTTATTTATTTATGAGAACTACTATATAGTTACTCTTCCCAAGTTAGTAGTTAAAATGGGTACATAAGTTCAAGTTTCAATATTAAATAATTTTGAGTTAGGGAAAAACGTTTTAAACTCAGAATGTCATGCAGGTGGCAAAATAATTTATGAACATAAATTACTTTAGACATTGATGTGTACAACAAACTCCAAACCATCTAAGAGATTTTTAGTATCACCTTTTGAATTTTTATCATTTGAACAATTTGAAAATTCTTAACAAATGAAACTTAGACATTACTATTTTTCCATTTTAACTTATTTTATCTTTTAGTAATGTTATGACCTATGAACTAATAACCCAAAACAAAAAATAGGACTTCTACAAAACCTGCATCCAATACATGCTTTTTGCATTCCATCTTCTTGCTTTTCTTTGTCAAAAGTCTTATTGTATCTATGTGTAATCTTGAAAAAATACATGAGGTTTTAAATATTATTATGTTAATAAAAAGCCATCTTTTGGAGACTTAATTTTTTAATTTAATTTCATATGTCCATGCTTCCTTCATGTTGCCCCATGCCATGTAGTTTATTTATTTATTTTTTTTAATGATGTGCAACATTCTATTATGTAAATAAACCACAGTGCTCATATTAGAGAACACTTGGTGTTCTCTAAGTTTTTCCCATTGTGAGTACTACTTCTGTGAACAGCTTTTTACATGTCTTCTACTGAACATGTGAAAGAGTTTTCTTACACATACACCTAGAATTTGAAGTACTTGGTCATTAGGTAGATAAATATTCAACTTAAGCAGTTAATGCCAAACTGTTTCCCAAAGTGTTTGCGCCAATTTGTGCCCCCACATAGCTTGTGAATCCACATCCTTTCCAATGCTTATTATTGACATATTTCATTTTTATTTTATAGGTTTTTCTATCAGTTAAGTGGCTAGAAAATTGAATCTCAGATTAATTGAAAACATTTTTCTAATTACTAATAAGATTGAACATCTAACTTCACATATTTCCTTTTCTGTGAAGGTCTTTTCACAATTTCCAACATAGAAGAATGCCTCTGAGTTTATGTTTTCTGCATTGAATAGTTGTCATGTTTGCATTGATTTCATCACCAAATATTATTAGTTTGTTTCAGTCTAAGTGTTAAAATATTACATAGTTATGCAGTATATATAACATATACACATTTGTAATACTTATATCACAAGAACAATAATTTTAATAAAACAGTATTTTATCTACTAAATGCCTTAATATTCAGTCTTCTATAGATGATTCTCAGTGTTTGAACAATACACATAGAATTTTTGTACTTCTAGACTTCATTTTGATATGAGATCATTATGCCACATTAATATATGCCACTAACCATTGCACTTCAGAATAACATAAAATATCTATTCAGTTTTTAGAAAACAAAGCAGTAATTTCTCCTTCTTATTCTGATTCTAACATGACAGCGATACAGAATAACATTTACTCCATTAACATTATTTTAAACTATGAGTAACATACAAGTATGAATTAATGGAGCATTTAGAAAAATAGATTTGTGAACATTCATATGTACTTTGTTTGTTGTCTAGCACCCCACTGTGTGAATATACCACAGTGTACATATCCCCTGTTGTGTGACTGTACATTTGTTTTCATGTATACGTTAACAAACCATGTTATATTTTTGTTGTTTATGTTTCTTACCATGATTTAGCAACTTGAGTTCTTAGTGTTATTGTTTCTGGAAACTTAACTGTATCATGAAATGATTGTTCTGATACCTAGAATTGATTGCAGTACTTTTACACAGTGTGTACCATGATGGTAAATACAATTATATAATTCACATTACACTTAACATATTTATTTCATTATTAAGGACATATATACCACTAGACTAAGAGGTATTATCTTAAATGTAAAGATTTTTAAAAACAATATCACTCTATTCTCATAGAACTTATGGTTTAATGAGCAATATTGTTAAAGTATAATTTGAAGTCAGGTAGTGTGATGCCTTCCGCTTTGTTCTTTTGGCTGAGAATTGACTTGGCTATGCAGGCTCTCTTTTGGTTCCATATGAAATTTAAGGTGGTTTTTTCCAGTTCTGTGAAGAAAGTCATTGGTAGCTTGATGGGGATAGCGTTGAATCTGTATATTACTTTGGGCAGTATGGCCATTTTCACGATATTGATTCCTCCTTACCATGAGCATGGAATGTTTCTCCAACTGTTTGTGTCCTCTCTTATTTTGTTGAGCAGTGGTTTGTAGTTCTCCCATTTTTTATATTTTTTGTAGAGACGGGGTTTTATCATTGCCTAGGCTGGTCTTGAATTCCTGGCTGAAGTGACCTGCCCACGTTGGGCTTCCAAAGGGCTTGAATTATAGATGTGAGCCACTGCACCCAGCCCCTTTGTCCATTTTTAAATGGGTTGTTTTTGTGCTTTTGAGTTTTTCGAGTTCCATATATGTTTTGTATATTAGCTCCTTGTTAGATATAGGATTTGCAGATATTTTCTGTCATTGATAAGGTTTTGTTGAAGGACATTGGGTAGGGTTCAAAAAGGAAAGGAAGTCCAAAGAGCCAGGCTGGGGGAAAGGCAGGAATGCAGGGGGCCTGGGCATGCAGGATCATAGCCAAAATCACACCCTAGAACCAGTTGCTGAAGACTCTGTTGCCAACAGCACCACAGCCAGACTCCCAGGGTACTGTATTTGGCTGCTGCCTCTCCCAGAATGAATCTTTCCTGTCTTGCTTCTTTGTGTTATCAGATTAAGAGTTAAAGATAAGGGCAGTTAAACTGGCTAAAGTCACACAGAGTTTGGCATTAGAGTTCAGGGGTAGAGAACTCACTAAATTTTAAAAATGGAGAAGGCAAGTATTTGGGCTTGAGGTTCATAGAAATCTCTTGAATGCCAGAAATGGGAACAGGCAGCCTAAAAGGTAAATACCTGCACATGACCACAGAATAAGACTATGCTTGCATGGTATGCCCACATAATTAGGGTGTAAGTCCCCATGCTGCTTATTTGCAAGAAATCAAGCCCTTTGCTGTGATCTTTAATCCACTGCTCCCTGGAAACCCCCAGGGCCTCTTTCCCCACTCCTCAGATCTTTCTTCTTGTTTCTTCTCTCTCTGCCTACGGTCTGGCTCTTGGGTCTTCCTTCCTTCTTCAAAAGGGACTTTTCCTTCTGGGGCTTTTCCTTCTTACCTCTCACAAGGAGGGGTGAGATGAGGTTGCAAAATTGAAAAGATTTTGCTGATATTTGATACTAATCAAAGTGATTATATTTGAGAAAATCTAAATGCATCTTAAACATGGTAGCTGTTTGAATGAAGCCTCATCCATAGGCTATTACCTATGACTCTGTCCTTAAGCCTGAACTGCTGATCATTGCCACTGTGTCTTTACCTACTTTGTTTTGACCTTGTTTCTCCTTCTTTCCTGAAAGGAAATAATCTGTGAGATGAAACTTGGCTAACAGTGAATAACAATGTAGTGCATATATAGAAATTGATAATTTGTAGATTCTCTTCCATGTTTCTTATAACACAACTTATATAGTACTCAGGTAGTCCTATGAATAAGACTGTTCTCCAGTTTTAAGGATGAGAAAACCGATGCACAAAGGGATTAGTAGATTCTAACAAAATCACACAGCTAGTAAATGGAAGAATCCAGGATTTGAACTTGGGCAGTATATCCCCAGCATCTGAGGGTATAACCACTAAACTATGCTCGTTCTTCTAAAGGTACTCATCACAACAACCAGCCAACAGCTCTGTAACAACCTCTGTTCTAGAATAAGATCTCTGCTTTGTCCAAGATTTTTCACATAACTGAAAGTTTATTCAAATGATTTTTTTTTCAAATCGTAGGAGCAGTTTGTCTCCAAACTATAATTTAGGTCTTCTTCACCAAAGAAGCAGAAAACCACTTGCAGACTTAAAAATAACAGCTTCCTTGGCCTGGCACAGTGGCTCACACCTGTAATCCCAGTACTTTGGGAGGTTGAGACGGGCAGATTGCCTGAGGCTGGGAGTTTGAGACCAGCCTGGCCAACATGGTGAAACCCCATCTCTACTAAAAATACAAAAAATTAGCTGGGCTTGGCGGCAGGTGCATTTAATCCCAGCTACTTGGGAGGCTGAGGCAGGACAATCACTTGAACCTAGGAGGCAGTGGTTGCAGTGAGCTGAGATCTCACCACTGCACTCCAGCCTGGGCAACAGAGGGAGACTTATCTTAAGATAAGATAAGATAAGATACAGCTTCCCCTACCTTCAAACCAACAATGCTTCACCCCACCCCCCGCCAATCAGAGTCAAATCGCCCTGAAATATAAAGTGGGCTTTTCTCAAAATGTTAAGTGCAAAAACCTAGAAGATGGACAGCAGCTCTCAGGCAGTAATAAGTCAAGAAATAAATAAGACATGGCTTATTTCATACATTAAAAAAATTTTTTTGAAGGACAAAAATTTGTCCCTGATATTTTTGTTTTGTGGGTAGTACTGCTTGCTGGAAGTTTTACACTGAAGCCCATTCGTGAGCTTGCATGAAAATAATGCCTGCTTTAGTGATTCAATGCACTCACATACAAATACATGCACGCCATTTATCAATCTGAAATAACCGTGCTGCCTTTTGAGTGTGGCATGTAGCTCCATCGTCAAAGTACTGCTAGCAAAACAGTCTGAGCTGTATGAAAAAAAGTAGGGAATCTGGATGGGAAAATTTCTCTTTTAATTCTTCTATCTTTATTCTTTGGTTAATAAACGCTGAGTTTCACATGAGGCTGTTTAAGATTCAGCATTCTGTTTAAATTTTGAGAACAGGTGCTTACGTTCCTTTTTAAAAGCTCTTCTTTCTTAGATGGGCTTCTTGGATCAACGCTGCTTTAGTGGTCCTGGCCTCTTTGAAATCATTTGATTGTATTAGTGTTCAAGTGGGCCCACAAATGAAAGGGTTTCAGAGGGGACGGTGGCTTCTCATTAATCCCACACAGCATCCATCCCATCTCAACTGTCAGAGACAATCACAGAGGGAGCCTGGCGTTAAGAGGGGAAATGAACACACCACTCACACTTGATAAAGATCTCTATGAACTGTATAAAAAATGTGCTAGGCACCATGGTGACAACACTGACAATATAGTGGCAATAAAACAGATGATGAGAAGTGAAGGAGACTGTCACCCTTTAGTAATTGGGAGCAGAGCCCTTAACCTTTGTGGTCATGTACATATTTGTCCCAAGATATTAAGGTTGAAAGTTACTATTAGGCATTTTCGTAGCTCTTGGAATTTGCTTTATGAAGAGGCGCTGAGTCTAATTCTGTGTTTGAAGTTGGGCTCAGTATGTCACTAGTGTTCAATAAATGTTTGCAATTACTGTAGTATTTGGGGGACTGTGAAGGATACCCAGCTAGTTCTCTGGTTCTGTGTTGCTAGGTTCTGTCTGGGGAAGAGCAGGAATAGAACTGGCAGCTTTGAAATAGCTCTGTTCATGAGTGCTGAGGATCTGTTCAGTATTGGTCCAACAGATTGTCAGGGCTCCTGGATATCCTGCTTACCGTATCACTCTGTTAGAGCCAAGTCCTCTCCTTCCTTCTGAGCACCTCTTAGATGTTTTTGTTGTTGTTGTTGTTGTTGTTGTTATTTATTCATTCTGTTTGTATTCATTTCAACAAATATTTAGTGAGTGTATTTTCTAAACCAGCCTACCGTTCCTGGGAGTTGACCATTCATTGAGAAAGAAACAGACATACTTCCTATCTTCATGGAGCTCACATTTTCTCCTGTAGATGAGTCAGAACCAAAGAAGACTGTTCAGCTACCCATGCCTTGGAGTTAAGTCATGTTGAATAGTATTTGAGCCTGGATAACTGTCTCATATTTGGATATGTTAATAGAGGTCATTTAGAACAGAACAGGATTACCTATAGATCTTTAAATCTTAGATAGCTAGTAGACAATGTAAATGGAGAACCCAAGATGTCAGATTTTAGGAGGTAAAAAAGATCCCTTTTGGCTTGTCTTCACCTCACTTTCAAGTTTATCAAAGATGAGGCAGAGGATAATTACAAGATGATTTCCCAGGCTGATACATCTATACACCAATAATGCTATCTCCAGCAGCTTTCAAGCCTTGGAGATGTGGTGGGGGTGTAGCAGAAACTCCAGAAAATTAAGACTTCCTTACTCACCAGAATCTTGCCAGTTTGAGAAAAACAGTTTAAAGAATTATTGACAACCCCCAGGCACAACACTATATATATTTCGTTTTCTTTAACTTTTAAGGTTAGGGGTACGTGTGTAGGATGTGTGTTACACAGGTAAATGTGTGTCATCGTGGTTTGCTACACAGATCATCCCATCACCTAGGTATTAAGCCGAGCATCCATTAGCGTTCTTCCTGATGCTCTCCTGTCCCACCCCCAGCAGACCCCAGTGTGTGTTACTCGCCTTGCATTGTGTCCATGCATTCTCATGATTCACCTCCCACTCACAAGTAAGAACATGCAATGTTTGGTTTTCTGTTCCTGTGTTAGTTTGCTGGGATAATAGTTTGCAACTCCATCCATGTCTCTGCAAAGGACATAATCTTGTTCTTTTTTATGACTGTATAGTATTTCATGAAGTATATGTACCACTTTTAAAAATCTGGTCTATTGTTGATGAGCATTTGGGTTGATTCCATGTCTTTGCTGTTGTGAATCAGCTGCAATGAACATACACCTGCCTGTTTCTTTATAAGCGGATGATTTATATTCCTTTGTGTGTATACCTGGTGATGGAATTTCTGGGTCCAATGGTATTTCTGGCTCTAGGTCTTTGAGGAATTGCCACACTACCTTCCACAACTGTTGAATTAATTCATGCTCTCACCAACAGTGTAAAAGCATTCCTTTTTCTCTGCACCCTTGTCAGCATCTGTTCTTTGAGTTTTTCATAATTGCCATTCTGACTGGTGTGAGATAGTATTCATTGTGGTTTTGATTTGCATTTCTCGATGATCAGTGATGTTGAGCATTTTTTCATCTGTTTCTTGGCCAGATGTATGTCTTCTTTTGAGAAGTGTCTGTTCACGTCCTTTGTCTACTTTTTAATGGAGTTGTTTGTTTTTTCTTATAAATTTGTTTAAGTTCCTTACAGATGCTGGATGTTAGACCTTTGTCGGATGGATAGATTGCAAAAATTTCCCTAGGTTGTCTGTTCTGTCCATTCTGTAGGTTGTCTGTTCATCCTGATAATAATTTCTCTTACTGTGCAGAAGCTCTTTAGTTTAATTAGATCTTATGTGTCAATTTTTGCTTTTGTTGCCATTGCTTTTGTTGTTTTCTTCATGAAATCTTTGCCTGTGCCCATGTCCTGGGTAGTATTGCCAGAATTTTCTTCTAGGGCTTTTATAGTTTTGGGTTTTACATTTAAGTCTTTAATCCATCTTGAGTTAATTTTTGCGTAAGGTGTAAGGAAGGGGTCCAGTTTCAATTTTCTGCATATGGCTAGCCAGCTCTCCCAGGGCCATTAATTTAGTAGAGAGTCCTTTCTTCATTGTTTGTTTCTGTCAGGTTTGTTGAAGATCAGATGGTTGTAGGTATGTGGTCTTATTTCTGAGTTCTCTATTCTGTTCCATTCATCTCTATATTTGTTTTGGTACCAGTACCATGCTGTTTTGGCTACTGTAGCCTTATAGTATAGTTTGAAGTCAGATAGCATGGTGCCTCCAGCTTTGTTCTTTTTGCTTAGGATTGTCTTGGCTATTCAGGCTCTGTTTTGGGTTCCATATGAATTTTAAAATAGTTTTTTCTAATTCTATGAAGAATGTCAATGGTAGTTTAATGGGAATAGCATTGAATCTATAAATTACTTTGGGCAGTCTGGCCATTTTCATGATATTGATTCTTCCTATCCATGAGCATGGAATATTTCTCTATTTGTTTGTGTCCCCTCCGATTTCTTTGAGCTGTGGTTTGTAGTTCTCCTTGAAGAGGTCCTTCATTTCCCATGTTAGCTGTATTCCTAAATATTTTATTCTTTTTGTAGCAATGGCACAACACTATGTTAAGAGACAATACCTACTGTGGCCCATCTGATGGACAAAGCCCAAGTGGGCTGAAAGAACCACTTTGCCAGTTCCCAGTGAAATGTCTGCATTTTGCCATTCCAATGTGTGAAAGAACCACCCCAAATATCTCCTAGCAGATAGAAGAGCAGAGAGGACCATTAGGGGAAAGTTTTCCACAGGACTGGGGAAGGAAGTATTCCATTACCTGTCTCAGACCTTCCCAGGGGGAAGCTCTTCTTTTAGATAACCCTCTGTTCAATCTCTTCATCCACTAGAGTAAGTCCTAATGCATGTCTTGGAATGAGATCAGTCCAGAGATGGATTCTCCTTCTTTGGGGAGGAGTTGGGTAAGAATAAGAAGGCAGGAGCCTCAAGCTTTCCCTAGAGGCCAAATGAATGAAGTCATCTAAACTAACATGGGGTAAGGATAATTACTGAATTTTAATACCATTTCTGTAAAGTCCTCACATAGTTTAGTCCAGTGATTTCGAAACTGTAGAATGCAACCTATTTGTGGGGTCATAAAATCAATTTAGTGAGTCACTGCCTACAATAAAAAATAAAGTGGAAAATATAAAATACTGGGTCAAGATAAAAAAATAAATCTTTCCTCACTGGTTGTGAAAAATATTTGAAAAGCACAGCTGTGATCTATGTGGGTAACTGATAAGAGTCATAGACATCATGCAGGAGTTAGAGTGGGTGAAACAAGTCTGGTTGGTGCTTCCTTCTTTTCTCTTTCTTCTCAGTATAAATGCTATTTGGCCATCTATAGAGCTATTTAATTTGTTATTGACAAAGGGAAAATGGAACCTTTCTCATGCTGTTTGACTGGAACCAATATTTCCAGCTTGGCCATTATCTAGAATCATTTCCACCTGACTTGCTTCCGTTATATTGATAACCTTGAAGAAAACTTCCACCAGCCATAGTCAAGTACCCTATTGAATCTTCCAAATAACTACTGACATGACACATTGACAGCAGCATGGATTTTGTCACGGTCAAAAAACAAAACCCAAAATGAACCCCACCCCCTTGCACTATCTTGGTACTAGCTGATTTAGGTTTTAGGTTCATAAAAACTGCATCATAAAATACATGGTCCCTGCCTTTGGAGGGACCAGCTTACTCCCTGCCTTTGACACTTAGGCTTTAAAAGTGTCAAATTAGGGTTTAGAAACATTGAAAGAATTATATGAATCACAGTTTA
This sequence comes from Cheracebus regulus, assembly GCA_963574635.1. Lineage (NCBI taxonomy): Eukaryota > Metazoa > Chordata > Mammalia > Primates > Pitheciidae > Cheracebus > Cheracebus regulus. Next base: position 59,620 of record CAUYQU010004870.1, read on the forward strand.
TTAAAACTGTTAAGTCAAGTTTTGCCTAAAACCGCCTCCTTAGATATTTTAAGTTCACTCTAAAGATTTCTCTGTACATTATGAACTATAACAAGTTGGAGTATAAACAGACAATAGCCTACATTTGTGTCAGTCACCAAGTTTCGGCCAATCAGATGTAGCCAACTGTTCGGAGTGTATTCAAATAAGGCAAATGATAGTTGTAACCAATCCAGCTGTTTCTGTATGTCACTTGTGTTTTCTGTGTAACACTTTCCTTTTTCTGTACATAAATCATTTTTTTTTTTTTTTGAGATGGAGTTTTGCTCTGTCCCAGGCTAGAGTGTAGTGACACACTCTCGGCTCACAGCAACCTCTTGCTCCCAGGTTCAAGCGATTTTCCTGCCTCAGCCTTCTGAGTAGCTGGGATTATAGGTGTGTACAACCACACCCAGCTAATTTTTGTATTTTTAGTAAAGATGGGGTTTCTCCATATTGGCCAGGCTGGTCTCGAACTTCTGACCTCGTGATCTGCTGGCCTTCCTCCCAAAGTGCTGGGATTATAGGCGTGAGCCACCACATCCAGCCTCTGTCCATAAATCTTCTTCCACTACATGGCTGCGCTGGAGTCTCCAAGCCTATCTGGCTCAGAAGGCTGCCCAATTGGCTAATTGCTCATTGCTCGATTAAACGCCTTTAAATTTAATTTGTCTGAAGTTTTTCTTTTATTAAAACAATTGCTGGCATAATTTATTTCTAGTTCTTTATCATTTTTATCATTTTCTTTATCATTCTTACTGTCTTGTACAGATAAGGAAACTGGGATCCCGGTGGAATGAGTGAAGCCGGGGAGGGAGATGCCGTGATTAGCCTTGGCCCCTAAGGAAGGACTGGGGACCTGCTGGAGCACTGTCTTTGGCTGATGAAAGTGGAGAAGGTGACAGAAAGCCTCACCCTGTGGCTAGAGACAGGGGCAGTGGGGCTAGTGTAATGGTCTGCCTGGCAGAAAACTCAGAAGGACCACAGGGACTGAATATAGATACTACCAGTGTTCTTACATTTCTGACATTTCATTGTTTTCTAGTAAAAATACTTTCTTAAATAGATAGAATACTTCCTCAAAGCACTCTTACATTGTCCCTCTTCAGTGTTTGATAGCAGTTTTAGTTGCCAATCAAACTTACACAACACAATAAGCTTTAATCTAATACTACATTTTTTTGTAGTATAGAGAGGTGGAAGGAAGGAGATACAGCCGCAGGGCATCTTCAGTTCTTTGGGAGGCCCAGCAGCTATCAGGCACACACCATCTCTTTAGTCCCCTTGCCTGCATGGCATGTGAGTATGTTACAGATGACTCCCCACCTTTATTTTATACCACTGTGCACACGTAAGCCCAAGGCCTGCATGCCGGCTCACAGATCTATTCCCCTGGATCAGGGCTTGCACAGCAAACACAACAATCATGGGATAAATTCTACACTGATCCTAACTCTGCAGCTTCCATAAAAACAATACTCTGAGAAGAGAGACTGGAGGTCATTTTCGCAGGCAGGCTTGTCCAGCCCCTTGGTGTTAACTCTCTTTCTTCACTTGCTGGAAACCAGGGGCTGCAGTGTAAAAGAGCTGGGTCATTTTGTGAAAAATATCACTGGTTGCCTGGAAATCCCTGCTTTTCTGGATTGTCAGGTTAGTTGACCTAGGGCCTCATAACTTATTTTTAGAATCTGCAGTATGTCAGGAGATACTTGATAATTGTACCAGTCCACAACTTGCTGTAGCTTGGCATTCAGGATTGCCTGCTGGGGTAAGAGTAATGCCTGTGAGGAATGGGTGAAGGCTGGAGTCGGGGAGTGCCTGGGCCAAGGCAGATATCTTCCCAGTCCCCTCATCAGCAGTGAAATGGACCATCCCTGCAGACACGGGATCTGTTAAAGGCATAGCAGCCCTGGATTAGCTATGACAGAATCAGAGATTGAGCAGCACCAAATGGTGTTCTACAGTGTTTGGTAGAGTATCTTTCACAGGGGCTCTGTAGTGACTCCCCCACAGGAGGCAAGGAGCGTAGATAAGGGCAATGATGAGTTTATTCTTACAGCTGCCAAAAAAAAATCTGGACTATGTAGAAGAAAGCAAATGACCAGGGAAAAAGGAATTCTTAGAATAAGGAGGAAGGAAAAATCAGGTAGAACTATTTAGGTGGCTGCAAAGACATGGGATGAAGTGGGAGGAAATTGACAGGGACTCCTATGAAAGACTTACTGACACGTTACCAGAGGTTAGGAGAAATCTAATCTAGTACCAGCAGTGGCCACCACTAAGAAATTCTGTTAGATCTGTTGCTTTATCCAAGTCTATGTAAGCCCAGTGGGCCAGGCTGTTGGCTCAGGCCTGTAATGCCAGCACTTTGGGAGGCTAAGGCGAGTGGATAACAGGTCAGGAGGTAGAGACCATCCTGGCTAACATGGTGAAATCCTGTCTCTACTAAAAACACAAAAAATTAGCTGGGCGTGCTGGCACGTGCCTGTAATCCCAGCTACTTGGGAGGCTGAGGCCGGCGAATACCTTGAACCCAGATGGAAGAGGTTGCAGTGAGCTGAGATCATACCACTGCACTCCAGCCTGGGTGCCTGGGTGACAAAGCGAGGCTCCACCTCAAAAAAAAAAAAAAGGAAGAAAGAAATGTAAGCTCATTGATGCCGAAAGGGAATGAGGATGCAAAGTGCTGGCCCAGATATTAAATTTACTCCTCTGTTAAAGCAGTTAAACCCAAAGCAAGTTGACTTGAAGGCCAAAATCTCCCTACCTAACCTCCAGCAGGGGATCTGAAGCCATATGCTCTGGTTAGAATTGAATAGCGAGGGGCTGGAGGAGGAAGGTTTTTTAAGTTTCCTGGAGTTTGATGCACTGCTTTGTAAGGCATGCTGGAGAGAGGTGATATTAAGGGACCAAGAGTAAAGCTTGCGGGACATTCCAATGTCATCGTAGAAGGTGCCAAAGTCATAGTATAAGAGTTCATAAAAGAAAAGAAAAATGGGCAAAACTTGATGTAGTGGTATTGCCTTTACCTGGGTATAAGTGAAATCGTTGTGTTGGGTGAATGAAGTCATGTAGCAAAATACAGGGCAAAGCATGCACCAACTCTGTGTCATAAGTAAACAGTGTCTATTATGTGATACCGAGATAGCAGGCATGTTCCTTTGTCTTTCCCAAGTATCTCTCCCATTGTTCTACTGAGTCCAGAAATTTCATTTCCAGATATTCATTCCTTTGGTGTCTAGAACAGAGTCTCACTCTTAAAAAGGGTTCAATAAATTCTCACTTCTGTTAAAGAATGGAATATTAAAAACTTGCCAAATAATGCTGGAAGCTACTATCAATCATTTACAGTTTAAAGTAAATGTCTGTATTAGAAATAATTTAATTCTATAAGCAGTAAAATACCCAGCTAGTAATATAAGTAATATTAATAACTAATATTTATTGATCACTTAACTACAGTTTAAGAAATGTGTTTACATGTATTAACATTTGTCACAACAACCTTGTAAGTATTATTATTAACATTTTTAAATATGAAGAAATGGGTATCAGGAGGCTGAATAATTTGCTTAAGCTCACAGAGCGGGTAAATTGCAGAGCCAGAATTCAAGTAGCTTATATAGTAGAGACTGTTATTTCACATGAGAAATATAGAAAGTGGTGAATCTATGGTTGGCTCATTCAAGAGCTTTACCATGCCAGGCATTGGGTTGGTGTCTCTAATATTCTCTTGATTCTTTTCTGGCTCACCATATAGCTGCTGTTAATTCTAAGCATCACATCCCCACACAATTATGTCCCAAGGAGGTGTTGGTGGTGGGGGATGTTGGGAAGAAAGTGTCAATAAAGAAAGAAAAGACTTGGATGGGTAGATGGTTCGTGTAAGAAATGCTCCCAGCTTTATGCCTGTTAAAAATAGGGCTGGCTATGATTATAGTTAGCAGCCTAATTGTGCACATATACTAAACCTCAATATACAATATAAAGGCAGAAGAGAGTCCAGGCAGGAATGCAGAGGCTCTTGACATATCACTTTACAGAGTACTCTCACAGCAGCTATTTCCTATAGTCATTTATGTGTCTGGTGTCTCTTGCCAGGCTGTGCACTTCTTATGGTTGGAGACTGAGACTGTCACCTTTTATAGCCCCAACACATGGTGGGCTCTGTTCTGTTCCTTTGAAGGGGCTCATTTCGAGGCAATGGGCTTCATCTGCTCAATCACGAAGTTCTAGATTTTGCCTTATTCTGATATCCATACTGAATGCATTGGTGACTCCTTTCTATTGTGGATAATAAAAGCCACAGTCCAACTGCTTTGTCTTTAAAAGAAAAGGAATTCATTCTCTTTAGTGTTAGACTGAATGGGTAACATATTAATCTTAGCACATTCTGAATAGTCTCAACACAGCGTTGCATTAAAAAAGTATTAGGCTAATATCCAAAAAAAAAATCCCTAGAAAAGCCATTTAGCTTTCACTGATGTCTTTCAACAAGGCTTCTGATGGAAATGCCTTTATATGTAGCAAAATTGTCTAAAATCCGTTTTCTCCTTTCTCTCCCAGCAACTTGCATGTCACAATGTGGCAGCTACCGCTAATATCTTCCCTTCTCTCTCTCAAAATTCTTTAAAGACTCAACTCATGCTAGCTTCTATCCGTCTCTTTCCCTCAGGCTCTATTCTACTCCTCCTACCCCCAGACCTGTCCTTTCATTCTTTGCCTCTTTTCATATGAATATAATCTCTCTGGGGCGTTTTCAATTTTCCTGATGAGCACAATCCAGGAAGCAAGTGACTCTTCCTCTGTTGAATCTGGGGAAAAATTACTCAGGCATCAATATTTTTGATCTCTATCACAATGGAAAGGGAAATAAGACTACAGAAACATGACTTGACAAGCAAGGAAATGGCCCAAATCAACTGCTTTGCTGTGCAGGCTTTTCAACAATTTCTTTTCTTGGTCAAATTCCATAACATCTTTTACTTTCAATGTTCTCATCTGTTAAATGAGTTCATAATTGGAGGTTATTGTGAGGGTTAAAGAATTGTTATATGTAAAGAACAGCCCCAGGTAAACACTTAAAATTTATCACAAAAGTAGCTAAAAAAGGAGCTAGAGATGAGCTCTTGGTTGGTTAGAAAACATTTGGAGCTTAGGCCTCTGTCTGGGAAACTTCAAGGAGGGTTTTGAACGAATTCAAGGTTTATAGTTTCTGCTATGTTTACTTACAGCTTCCAGACAGGGTGCTTTCTATACTCAGTGCTGTGCTGGAATGGGATTGCACTGACTTGTGAGCCCAACCATACACATCTCTCCCCGACTCCACAGTCACTGACCTCATACCTGTGGCTTGAAATTGGCCATGGTGGAAGTGTTTACACGAAGGAAATGGGCATGCTACAAAACAGTACCCCCCTCAGCCCCCCACTTTAATATTTCTAGCACACAACTGTCTATACCTCCTGTTTTGGTTGGACTGGACTAGGTGTTGTCAAACTTTTTCTGGAAAGGGCTAGATAATAAATATTTTAGGCTTTAGGGACCATACTGTCTGTTGCAATACTCAACTTTGATGTTGCAGTATGAAAGTAATCATAGGCAATAGGTAAATAGGCGTGGCTTTATTCTAATACATTTAATTTATAAAAAGTAAACGCAATGATTTGGCCAGTGGACACAGTTTGCCAATCTGTGATCTGGGTAGTTGCTGCAATTCCTTCTTCAATTGGTAACAGAGAGTAAACAAGAGCATCAGCTGCAATACAGGAGACAGAGGCAACAAAACCAGAAGTATGAGAAGTAGAAATTTTCTTCTTCTTCTTCTTTTTTAAACCGTGCTTTAAGGCATTTATTAAAAGCCCATAGCTAACATTATACTTGATGGTGAGACTAGATGCTTTCTTCTTCAGATTAGACACAACACATTGCCCTATCACAGATCTCTCTTTAATTCAGAGTGAAATATCCAAATAACAGCCAGAAATAGTGACAGAGTAAAGAGCAACATATAGAAATAACCCACATGAGAATATCCTCCATGATTAACTTTATATGCTGACAAATTGACACCAACTCTTTATTCGCAAAGAAAATGCACTTTTTTTATACCAAGAAACAGAAGTTTTTCCTAGAAGAATAAAAGATGGAATATATAAAATTGGTGAAGATATCCAGAACCCACCACATAATATGTGATGGTGAAGTGGTGCCATTGCATCAGGTAAATACCTAAAGTCCCATGCCAAGAAAATTAAGGACACGGACACACACACAAGGACTGAGATTAGGAGCAGAGATTTAATCAGCAAAAGAAAAAGAAATGAGAATAACTCTCTCTTGTGAGAGAGGGAGGTGCCTGAAAGGGAAATCCGGCCTGCAGCATAGCGCACTGGATTTATTTATTTATTTTTTGAGATGGAGTCTCACTCCGTCACCAGGCGCCAGACTGGAGTGCAGTGGCACGATCTTGGCTCACTGCAACCTCCGCCTCCTGGGTTCAAACAATTCTCCTGCCTCAGCCTCCCGAGTAGCTGGGACTACAGGTGTGCACCACCATGCCCAGCTAATTTTTGTATTTTTAGTAGAGACAGGATTTCACCATGTTGGCCAGGATGGTCTTGATCTCTTGACCTCGTGATCCGCCCGCCTCGGCCTCCCCAAGTGCTGGGATTATAGGTGTGAGCCACCGCGCCCAGCCAGTGGATTTTATAGGGAGACTTGAGGAAGCTGAGTTTGATTTACGTAGGGACCACAGATTGGTTGGACCAGGTATGATGTTTACATAGCGTGCAGGGAAGGCTGGCCACCCAACCTTGATCTTATTATGCAAATGTGCTTTCCTCTTGGCTGGCACGATGTTTTCTGCTCCTTACTGTACCCATGGCTGGCAAAGAGATGGAAACATAGAGCCACCATTTTGAACATGTCTAGTCCCGGGTAGCCTTTTCTTATTGGCACAATGGCTGGCATTCTCCTCTGCAAGCTTCTAGCTTGCTTGTCTATATCTGCAGCTTTATTTTGCAGACTGCTCTTTGTTAGAAAAGAAAATGATTTGAAGGCTGCTTTTCATTAAAAGGAAAACCTTACTGGGCACTCCTGTACCCTCACTCTCTGCCTAAACAATTTCTTCTTAACTCCTATATTAATGGTTAATATTGACTGTCAACTAGATTGGATTGAAGGATGCAAAGTATTGTTCCTGGTATGTCTATGAGGGTCTTGCCAAAGGAGATGAACATTTGAGTCAGTGGATTGGGAAAAGCAGACCCATCCTCAATCTTGGTGGGTACAATCTAATCAGCTGCCAGTGTGGTCAAAATAAAAGCAGGCAGAAGAACTTTGACAGAATAGACTGGCTGAGTCTTCTGACCTCTATTTTTCTCCTGTGCTAGATGCTTTCTGCCCTCAAACATCAGACTCCAAGTTCTTCAACTTTGTGAATTTTGGACCTTCTACCACAGACTGAAAGCTACACTGTTGGCTTCCCTACTTTTGAGGTTTTGGGACTCCAACTGGCTTCCTTGTTCCTCAGCTTGCAGACAGTACTCCTTAATAAACTCCCCTTTATATGTACATCTATCCTATTCTGTTCCTCTTGAGAACCCTAATAGATAACGTGAGTAAAGAAAACTCCCAACAATAAACAAAGACTCAATTATCAGTGACCTATTAATCATGGAAGAATTAAATAACTATAAAAAAAATTACCTATATATTAGAAATATATTTTAATTTCATCCAAAAAATCAAAATATTTTATTTATTTTTTGTTTATTTTAAAATTTTTTATTATACTTTAAATTCTGGGACACGTGCAGAATATGCAGGTTTGTTACATAGGTCTTCATGTGCAGTGGTGGTTTGCTGCACCCATCAACCTGTCATCTCTCCTAATGCTATCCCTCTCCTTGCCCCCACCCTCCGAAAGGTGTGTGGGGGCAATTAAGTTAATTGCCAATGTGTGATGTTCCCCTCCCTGTGCTCATATATTCTCATTGTTCAACTCTGACTTATGAGTGAGAGCATTCCTGTGTTAGTTTGCTGAGAATAATGGTTTCCAGCTTCATCCATGTCCCTGCAAAGGACATAAACTTATTCTCTTTTATGGCTGCATAGTATTCCATGGTGTATACGTGCCACATTTTCTTTAACCAGTCTAACATTGATAGGCATTTGGGTTGGTTCCAAGTCTTTGCTATGGTGAACAGTGCTGCAGTAAACATACATGTGCATGTGTCTTTATGGTAGAATGATTTACGATCCTTAGGATATATACTCAGTAATGGAATTGCTGGGTCAAATGGTATTTGTGGTTGGTTCTAGATCCTTGAGGGATTGCCACGCTTTCTTCCACAAGAGTTGAACTAATTTATGCTCCCACCAACAGTGTAAAAGTGTTCCTATTTCTCCACATGCTCTCCAGCATGTGTTTTTTTCCTGACTTTTTAATGATTGCCATTCTAACTGGCCTGAGATGGTATCCCAATGTGGTTTTGATTTGCATTTCTCTACTGACCAGTGATGATGAGCTTTTTTTCATATGTTTGTTGGCTGCATAAGTGTCGTCTTTTGAGAAGTGTCTGTTCATATCCTTTGCCCACTTTTTCATGGGGTTGTTGGTTTTTTCTTGTAAATTTGTTTAAGTTCCTTGTAGATTCTGGATATTAGCACTTTGTCAGATGGATAGATTGCAAAAATTTTCTCCCATTCTGTAGGCTGCCTGTTCACTCTGATGATAGTTTCTTTTGCTGTGAGAAGCTCTTTAATTTAATTAGATTCCATTTGTCTATTTTGGCTTTGTTGCCATTGCTTTTTGTGTTTTAGTCATGAAGTGTTTGCCCATGCTTATGTCCTGAATGGTATGGCCTACGTTTACTTCTATGGTTTTTATGGTGTTAGGTATTATGTTTAAACCTTTAATCCATCTTAAGTTAATTTTTATATAAGGTGTAAGGAAGAGGTCCAGTTTCAGCTTTCTGCACATGGTTAACCAGTTTTCCCAAAGCTATTTATGAAATAGAAAATCCTTTCCCCATTGCTTTTTCAAGATATTTTAAAATGGATAGAAAAAATTTTCTTGTTTTAAAAAACCAAAGAAAAAGCCCCACCCAAACCATTACCTTTTAAACTCAGAGACTATTGCTTAAAAATACCTACAGAATTCTACTACTTAACCATAAAAAGGAACAAAATAATAACATTTCCAGCAACTTGGATGGAGCTGGAGATCATTATACTAAGTAAAGTAATTCAGGAATAGAAAACTAATTATTGTATGTTTCCACTTATAAGTGGAGCTAAGCTATGAGGACACAAAGGCATAAGAATAATATAATGGACTGTGGGGACCCTGGGGAAAAGGTTGAGAGGAGGAATAAAAGACTGCATTTTGGATACAGTGTACATTGCTTGGGTTACATGTGCACCAAAATCTCAGAAATCACTACTAAAAAACTTATCCATGTAACCAAAACCACCTGTTCCCCCAAGACTATTGAAATAAAATAAAAAATAAAATTTCATAGAACTCTTCAAAGGCTCTTTATTATGGTAAACACAATGGAAGCTTCTCAAAAAATTAAAAATAGAACAGAGAGGTTGGTTAACAGGTACAAAATTACACTAACTAGAAGTGAGCTTGGGTGTACATCAGCACTGAAGGGTGCGTATGGTTAACTATAATTCATTGTATATTTTCAAAAGGCTAAAAAAGAGGATTTTGAATCTTCCTAACACAAATAAATAGTAAATATATGAGGTGATGGGTATGCTAATTACCCTGATTTGATCATTATACATTGTATACACATATCAAAATATTACTCTGTATCCCATAAATATGTAGAATCATTATGTGCTAACTAAAAATAGAAGGGGAAACAATTAAAAACAACCCCTACAGAATCCTCAACTAGTTAAGGAATTTTCTTAACTAGTGCCACTTATCCAGCTTATCTGTCTCATTTCTTTACCAAAAGATGCCCTGGCATGCTGCGTGGGGGGAGCTAGTAGGCTCCACTCTCACGACGGATGGTTTCTTACAAGAGTCAATTTTGTTTAACTTGTTCATGTTCATTGTGCTTATTATTAGATATATGCTATTTAAATATTACAAAAATGTCATGATACCAAAATATCATAAAAATATTCTGAAAGTAAAGCAAACAGTGTTTTTGTTAAATAACTTAATGCAGATTAAAAATTTAAAGATGAGTCATTGCAAGAATTACCTACTGGATAAGATGTAGGCAAAACCCTGTGAAAGTTTGCATTGTACTCAGGGCCTCTGCAAGTGTCTTGATATTCTTGCTGCACTTTCAGTGAAGCTGAACTATCAGTGTTCAACATACATTCTGGGTGTGGTTTTTTAGGAGTGGTGCAGAGCTATAATTAGAATTACCACCTAATGTCAGTCTCATTTTATCAGATAAGATAGCTTCTATCATATTCAACTGAGCACGGGAAGCTTAGGGGACAAGGTAACATAAAGAGTACCTCTTTTCTTATCTCACACAATGAGTCTTCCTTCTTTTTCTGGTGGAAAGAATCAAAATAGTTTTTTTGAGGGGGGCCACTGGTTGGCCATTTCCTAGTACAGTGAACAATGAATTTATGCCATGCAGCAGAGAGACGTTAACTTTCTTCAACCACCATGAATTCCAACTAAATGTTGGTTGAATGAATTAAGGCTGTACAAATAGGAAAATTTGTTCACAGTGAGGCCCAATTCCTGCATTGGACGACAATTATTTCAAGGAGATTACATTCTATTGGTATCAGGAGAACGAAAGTTGAGGATGCTTGAGTTGGCCAACTTTATCAGCAGATCCCTGGGAGGAGAGTTGCAGAGTGGGATGGAGGGAAATACAGGTTGTGGTATGATTTATTTTTTTACTGTAAAGGTGGCAGAAAAACACTTCCTAGTCAGGTGGATAGTATACAGTGTTACCATTGGTAGCGATCATCACCAACTCCTGGGCCATTCTATGTGTTGAATGATTATAGAATTTCAGAATTGGCCTATTTGATTCCATATAGTTGCCAAATAAAATATTCTCATTGGAGAACATTCAGAAAAATAGAAAGCATAATATAAAAATGACTTCTGACCTCACTACCTGGAATGACAACTATTAAAATGTTATTAGTCTTTACAGTCTTTTTTACTTTTTTTTTTCTTTCTTTTTTTTTTTTTTTTTTTTTTTTACCGTGTTCAACCCATTTACTGGTCATTCTATAGTGATTTCTGAACTGATGAAGTAAAGTTTTATTCATTGTATCCATAATACAAGGAAATACCACTGGTTTCCTACCTTTAACCCTTATACCTACCTGCTGTTTGCCATCCGTGAAACCCAGTCGCTTTCTCTTCATGGTCCCTACACTCCTGCACACAGCCCAGTTGTCTGTTCCTTGCCTTACTTTCCCAGTCTATGTTTCCAGATGTCTTTTTTTTTCATTCAGCTTTATTTTGCATCACTAGATTGATTTACTGCTCCTGTCATACAAGTTGTATTCCATCCATCCTATAATCCTTGTTAGGTTCTGTAGAGTTGAGATCACGACCACTGTTTCCTCATACTCTTCTCTGTCCAAAACAGCTGACTACAGATACTTAGGATTCTCATTGGGCTCCTTAGCCAAGAAGCTAGGAAATCAGGGAAGGTGGGCGCTAACATTGAGGGACGGGCCATTCTGTGGTCACCATTAGAAAGAGTATGATGTTGAAGACATTACAGGACAGGCACAACTTGAACTTCATCTCACACAGTTTTCAGTGTTGAATGAAGTTCATTTTTCTACCGTATGGCATTCATGTTTTATGTTGTCCTCCATAAGGCGATATTTAAGGGAAATGCTCGTAGGAATGGGAGATCATGGTTGTATTAGTTATTTGGTTGCAAGTTACAGAAAATGATGCTGGTTACTTTAAGCAAAAGTGAAATTCCTTAGAAAGAGATATCACAAGATTGACAGGAAGAATGAGAAACCAGGCCTGGGAGTTGCAAGGTAAAAGGAGCTGCACTGGGTCTCCTTAGTAGAAGCTATTTAGCAATTTCCCCACCTGGAGTCTGGGATAATTGAATTCCAGTGGTTCCTTTGGTGTTTGAGGGCCTTTCATAATTCAGAGTCCTGGAAGAGAGAGGTTGTCTGAGTTGAGCTTTGCTCATGGCCACCCTCTGACTATCCTGGGAGGAAAGACTGAGATGCAAGAGTATCAAGGGACTCTGTGTTTCAGTAAGGGAGAAGCCAACCTGCTGCTAGAAGGAGGCCATGAAGCCTGGGCATCCAAAGCATGCAACAGTAATTTTTAAATTGAGCAATGGGTAAGGTAAAAAAACATTAGCTTGAATTTGGCGCCATTCCTGAGGCAGCCTCTTGTGGTGGAAACAGCTGCCAACATAATGTCATAAGAGCAGCTAAAAGCAAAGGTGCTAGAGTCAGAAAAATCTGGTGAAAATCTGGCTCGATGACCTATAAGTTGTGTGACCTGAAGAAAGTTATTTAACCCTTCTAAGCCTCAGCTTCTTAGTTTGCAAGAATGGGGATTAATGCCTGTTTCATAGATTTGTGGTCAAGATTCAATGAAATAATTATAACATGTATAAAGTACTTAGTCATGAGTCTGATGCATCCTTCACGGGTGCCAGCCATTATTATTAAAACATTTTTAGACTGTCAGCTCTGAAATCTGTCATCTCTTATTGTTTATTTCTTCATCTATAAAATGAACAGATGAACAGCAAGCTTTCTGAGCTCTTGTGCATCTGACACTGTGCACATGGACACACTTATTTCTAGAAAAGCTTCATTAACAACCCCTTTATGAATAACTGCACAATTTATATAATACATAGCTTCCATGTCATATTAGGAAACACTTACTAGCACACAGCATTCACTGAATGAATGCCTTAAGGCCTTTCCTAGAAGCTTGCAGTCTATTGCTACAGAATAGTTTTTGAAGGTTGGGAAACTAAATGACACATATCCCATGGTAGAAAGGAAGATAGGGCTTAGGGGCACACCATATAATTGTAATCAGCTTCCTGCCTAAGGATGTTAGGACCATTATGGCTTAGCTTAGTATTATGCATGTTAAGACATACCAATGTTTAAATCATCTCTCTCAATATACAGCAACAACACATAGTGAAACCTTGTTAGAACATTGCAATACCTCTCCTCAACTGGATTCCCTGCTTCTGATCTCCATTTTGGGCAATTTTAGGCACAGACCACAGATTTCCTTCATAGATCTTTATCACATTCAATGGCTCTCAATTTTTATAGAATAAGTTATATAAAATTACAGAAGTAAAATAGTGCAGATACAGTGAACTATAAGTAACTTAGAATTTATTTCTTTTGTAATTATATAAATGTTTTTTATTTTTTATACTCTAAATTCTGGGGTACGTGTGCAGAACATGCAGATTTGTTACATAGTTAAACACATGCCGTGGTGGTTTGCTGCATCCATCACCCCATCATCTACATTAGGTATTTCTCCTAATGCTATTCCTCCCCAATCCCCCCACCCCCTGCTATTCCTCCCCAGTCCTCTCTCCACAACAGGCCTCCATGTGTGATGTTCCCATCCCTGTGTCCATGTGTTCTCATTGTTCAACACCCACTTATGAGTGAGAGCATACATATAAATAAGTTTTTAATAGAACAAGTTCATTCCTTCAATCAGCACTTGTTAAGCTCCTACCCTGTTTCAGGACACTAGGTTCTTGGGATATAAGGATGTCTAGAGTACAGTCCCTTTTTTCAACAGTGTATAGGTTAGTGGAAAAATATATCTGAAAAAAACAATATGGCATTGTGTAAGCATTTTAATTTATGCACCATGTCTTATGGGAGCAGAGAAGAGAAAGCATTTATTTTTGCTTGAAGAGGACAGAAGAGGCTTCCAGTCTAGGCAAAGAAGAAGGACTTGGGAAAAGATAGGGAGAAGGGGATAGATAAAGGAAAAAGCAAGGAGGGGGAGGATGAGTATGCAGGGTGGGGGGAAGGATGATGATGAGGAAGAAGATGATTTTCTAGAAAATAGAAAGCATAGTCATAGAACTCAAAGGCATAGAAATGAGCTAAAGCAACCGGGCACAGTGGTTTACACCCCAAATCTCACCACTTTGGGAGCCCAAGGTGGGCAGATTACTTGAGGTCAGGAGTTTGACCAGCCTGGACAACATGAGAAACCCTGTCTCTCCTAAAAATATTTTAAAAATTTGACAGTTGTGCTGGCGGGTGCCTGTAAGCCCAGCTACTCAGGAGGCTGAGGTGGTAGAAGGTCTTGAACCTAGGAGGCAGAGGTGGCAGTGAGCTGAGATCATATCACTGCACTCCAGCCTGGGCAACAGAGTGAGACTCTGTCTAAAAAAAAAAAAAGAGGGAACGAAAGCATGCAGCATGGTGTCTTCAGGGATCTGCAGAGTATGCAGTGGCTGGCCTGTGGGAGTGTAGGAGGGAGAGTGGAAGAGGGGCAGGAAATGAGATTGGGCATAGGTCAGATCCTGAGGGGATTTTATATACCAAGCTAAGGCTTGGATTTTTAGAGATGATAAGGTGTTTAAGGAGTAGTTGGACATGATTTCTTTACAGAAAAACCATTCTGAGGACACTGGGAAGAATAGCTTGGAAGTACAAGGGACCAATTGAGAGATCAGTTGCGGCAAACTTGATGCAAGTGCTCATAATGACAACTACCAGGAGGGATTATCCTGGAAAAACATAGCTCAGGAGCTTTGTAGTCAAAGCAAAAACAGATTATGTTGGAAAAACATGAATGTCCACTAATAGACAATGGATATCTACATTGTAGTATAATCATGTGACAGAATATTATACAGCAGGCAAAAACGATTGAGCTACATCTATTTTTGTAGATACAGTTCTACAAACTACAGAACATGGGTAAACTTCAAAAACTAGAAAAACTCAAGTTGAAAAGAATCTGCAGAGTTGACAGCATTTATGTAATTTAGAAACATACCTACAATGCTATGAATATGTATTACACGTGTCCATACATAATAAAAACATAGAAATAACAGTATGAAAGATATATATAAGAGTCCTGATGATGGTTACCTTTAAGAGCGATGGTGTGTCCTGGGGTCAGTTAGTATAGTTCACTGTATCTGTACTATTTTATTTCATTAAAAAATATCCAATGATTTGAAACAAATATGGTAAAATAAAATATATTAAAATTAAACATTGAGTACACAGTTGCCTTTGTGTTTATACCTTTTATGTTTGTAGCTTTTCACTCCCAAAAAAGAAGTTAAACTTTACAAATGTTCTGTGCAGTAGATTCCCCCTTATTGTCCTCATTTTATAGTTGGGGCAAGAATAGTTGACTATGTTTGTCTCAGTCCCACACCTAGGAAGTGGCAGAGTTGAGATTTGAATCTGTGTTTTCGCTCTGGAGCCTACAGTTTTAGCCAATGCTGTAAATATATTTTTTCTTATGATTAAAAGCAATACCAGCTGCATTGTGAAAGAAATGAATTAGAAACTTACAGAAGTGTATAAAATGGTAAATCAAATTCTCCTTACTCATTCTCCCCCATCCACGACATTACTCATAATGTTGACTTCTCATAAGGGAGACATCTTGCAACCATTTTTGATTTTAGTTTATTTTGTAATTACTAAATTTTGAAAATGATCAAATGTCACTAAAAGAAAGTTGATGTGAAAATTATCACACCCCGACCTTCTTCTCTTTCCTTCCCTTTGCAGCTCTTCATAATCTATGACCTTCTCTCTCTCTCTCTCTCTTTTTTTATTTTTTTGAGATAGAGCCTTGCTCTGTCACCCAGGCTGGAGTGCAGTGTACAATCTCAGCTCACTGCAACCTCCGCCTCCTAGGTTCAAGCAATTCTCCTGCCTCAGCCTTCCGAGTAGTTAGGACCACAGGTGTGTGCCACCACGCTTGGCTAATTTGTGTATTCTTAGTAGAGACGGGGTTTCACCATGTTGGCCAGGCTGATCTTGAACTCCTGACCTCAGGTAATCCACCTGCCTTGGTCTCCCAAAGTGCTGGGATTATAGGCATGAGCCATTGCAGCCAGCTGACCTTCTTTCAAATATATTGATACATTAATTATTTTATATTATCAAGGGTTATAATACATTGTTTTGTAATTATATATTTTCAATGCTTTAAGAAGTTTAAAGCTAGGAAATGAATTAAGAGCATTACATTAGTATGATATGTAAATATTATTCAGCATAGAACAAAAAATGATTTGATTCATGGATCAGAAAACATATGCTGTTTTACTAAACCTGTGTAGCTAGCTAGAAGAAAAATCTTGAAACAATTAAGGGCAATAAATTCTCTTATATTCCATCAACAGCTCTGGCAACATTTTATTAAACTGGATCCTTGAGGGTGAGGCTCTTGTTTACTATTGTTAGAACTCAGCTTATGTTATCTGCTGCTCAGAATGAGAGGAAATATTTCTCTCTTCAGGCATATATGATAGGATTTTAATAAAATCATCAGCAAGCACAAATCACCAATATGGTTAAAGTGATGTTTAGTGATTTCTTTCATTTCCCCCTTGCCAAGTGAGGGAGAGCCTAGAAAAAAATCGGAATCATTGTCTTAATTATAAAACTATATAGTCAATGTAATCAATAATTACATCTAACCATATCACAACAGAAGTTATTTTGAATGCTTAATCATGAATTTTTATTAAACTATGCCCATTAAGTTTATATGCTTACACAGCAGCATAAATTCAGCTCATTATAGTCGTGCACATGAAATCTATCCTTTGTCTCTTATCAATGAAGCCAATTATATTTATGAGTTTGCCTTGTAGTTTTACATGCAATCTTATCCTTTCCTGAATTCTTACCTTGAGATGTTGTTTCCCACTTTTACCCTTGTTCCTGCAGTACAATGTGTTAAACTTTTCCTTTCATGTGAGTCCTGCTAGAATTCCTCTCTCCCCAGAAGGCTTTGTCAAAATATGTTCAGCCTTTTGTGCCTGTATCCTTCGCTGACCTCATAATCCAAGCCTTTTATCCAATTGACCTTCTCTGTTTGTCATTGACAACCAGGCCTATAACATATCCCACCATTCTAGTGAATACATCTGTCTCTTGTGAATTTAGAGAGTCTTCATTCATTCATTATATCATAGGCTCATTCAACGAATCATTATTTATTAAGAAAATGCTCTGTGCTACATTAAGGTCTGAGGATTAAAAAAAAAAAGTCTAAGACATAGTTTCTACCTATAGTAAACCGATTGAATACCCAAAAGACAGGTCTCCCTGCAACCTTGGAATGTGGCTTTATTTGGAATAAAGGTCTTTCCAGATTTAATTAAGGTAAGACTCTCAGGAGGAGATAATCCTGGACTAAGGAAGGCTCTAAATCCAGTGGCAAGTGTCCTTATAATAGACCAAAAAGGAGAAGACGTGGGGTCACAGAAGAGGACACCATGTGAAGACAAAAACAGAGACTGGAGGGATGCTGCCGCAAGCCAAGGAATGCCAGGAGCAGCAGCAGCTGAAAGAGGCCAGGAGGGATTATCTTCCACTAGAGCCTTTAGAGGGAGTGTGGACTGATGATGCTTTGATTTCATACTTCTGGCCTCCAGAACTGTGAGAGAATACATTTCTATGGATTTAAGCTGTGAAGTTTGTGGTCATTTGTTACGGCAAACCTGGTAACTTAATACCACACCTATGCCTTATGTAGTCTATGAGAGAAGACAGATTTACCCATAACTAAAAAATGTAGTAAAGAAGTAAGAGCTATATTCATTCATTCAACAACTGTTCATTGACAAACTACTATGTGCCAAGCACTGGGGACACCTCAGTGAACAATACATACTAATATCTCTAGTCTCAGGGAGCTTACATTCTAGTGTGGAGGAGACAGATACAAAAACAAACCAACCAACCAAACAAGCAAACTGTATGGCAAATTCTATGAGGAAAGTTCTATTAAGAAAAATAAAGCAGAAAGAGAGAGAAAAAGAGCAGTTTTGGGAGAGGAGGGTTGTCATTTTAAAAGAGGTGGCCATAAAACATTTCACTTGAAATGTAACATTTGCACAAAGACCTAAAGGGCAGATAGGAGCAAGCCATTTGAATATATTTTGGGAAGGAGGGAGAATATTGAGAACAGGAAGTACAATGGCCCTGAGGCAGCAACCGCAATGGGACATATATGGTTAGCATGAAGGAAGCAAGGGAGAAGTAGCAAGTGGAAGGATCAGACATGGGTGATCATGATCATGGAAGGCCTTAAAGCCGCAGCAGGGACTTTGGCTTTTGCTCTTGAATTCGATGAGAAGTCATGAGAAAGTTTTGAACAGAGAAGTTACATGATATGACTTATATATTTATTTTGCAAATTTTACCTTGAATACCACATACATGATATATATGTCATAGAAAAATATACACATATAAATATATTAAGTATAATATATGTATTGTATGTTCATAAGTATATCTCATACTCTTTTCCCCCTTCCTCCCTCCCTCTTTTTCTCCCTCCCTGTGCTATTAATTAAAATAACAATTTCACAGTTAATCATAGTCTGTTTCATAACTCCTGCCCTGTTGTTTTATATCACATGAGCTTAATTTACATTATTCAATAGAAAATATGTAGCACCTACTATTTGCCAGAAAATATTTTGGAGGTTTACAAGTGATTAAGATACAGTGCTCAAGGTTATTTAATTTTTACTTGTTTTGATTTCCTATCATTTAAAAAATGTTCAAGGGCAGTGTGCAGGTTGAGTATCCCTCATCTGAAAGCTTGGAACCAGAAGTGTTTTAGGTTTCAGATTTCTCCAGATTTTGGAATATTTGCATATACATAATGAGGTATCCTGGGGATGGGACCCAGGTCTAAACATTTATGTTTTATATAGACACCTTATGCTCACAGCCTGATGATAATTTTTATATTTTAAATAATTTGTGTATGAAACAAAGTTTTGATGGTGTTTTGACTGTGACCTGTGATGCGAGATCAAGTATAGAATTTTCCACTTGTGGCATCTTACAAGAGTTGAGAAAGTTCTGGGTTTTGGAGAATTTCTCATTTGAAAGCTCAACCTGTACGTTATTCCACTGTCTCTCTCAGCACAATGCCTTTCCCATACTAGGTATTCAGTAAATACTTTTTGACCGATGACCTATGTAACTGTGAGATGAGTTGTTTACATTTTTATCCTGAGTGCCAGTGTTATTTATAAGCTTCCCAAATAAATAGATCACTAGAGATTAAAAATGTTCTTTAATTTTGAGAGTATTTGTATGTTTATGTTAATGGGATAATAAAACATTCAAGGCCTGTCATATTTGTTTCCTTTTACTGCTGTGACAAATTACCACAATGTTTTTTTGTAATAAATTTTATTAATTGTGAAAGTGGCAATTTTCTTATTCATTTGAATACATTTTCTTTTTACTTTCATGTATTTCTTTAATGTATGAGTTCTGGGATACATGTTTAGGATATGCAGGTTTGTTATATAGGTAAACATGTGCCATGGTGGTTTGCCGTACCTATAAACCCATCACCTAGATATTAAGCCCAGCATGCATTAGCTGTGCTTCCTGATACTGTCCCTCCCTCTGTACTCCCTGACAGGCCCCAGTGTATGTTGCTCCCCTTTCTGTGTCCATGTGTTATCACTGTTCAGCTCCCACTTATAAATGAGGACATGTAGTGTTTGGTTTTCTGTTCCTGTGTTAGTTTGCTGAGGATAACGGCTTCCAGCTCCATCTATGTCCCTGCGAAGGCATGATCTCATTCCTTTTTATGGCTGCATAGTACTCCATGGTGTATATATACCACATTTTCTTTATCTGGTCTATCATTGATGAGCATTTGGGTTGATTTTATGTCTTTGCTATTGTGAATCATGCTGCAGTGAACATATACATGCATGTACCTTTATAATAGAATGATTCATATTCCTTTAGGCATATAACCAGTAATGGGATTCCTGGGTCAGATGATATTTCTGGTTCTAGGTCTTTGAGGAATCACCACATTGTCTTCGACAATAAATTACCACACATTTAGTGGCTTAAAACAATACAGATTTACTTCTTAATAGTTCTGGAGATCGGAGGTTTCAAGTCAGTTTTACTGGACTAAAGCCAAGTTTTTGGCAGGGCTGGTTCCTTCTGGAAGGTCTGAGGGGAGAATCCATTAGCTTGCCCTTTTCAGCTTCTAGTGGCCCCCTGTATTCCTTGTCTCATGGCTCCTTCCTCTGTCTTCAAAGTGCAGCCCTCTGCTGCTGTCACTACATCACTGTCTCCTCTTTGGTATCCTTCTCTGCCTTCTGCGTATAAGGACCCTGTGATTACATCATTAGGCCCACCTGGATAATAGAGGACAATTGTTCCCTGTCAAGATTCTTAAACACACCTGCAAAATCGTTTTTGCCATATGAGAGAACGTTAGGATGTGAACATCTTGTTGGGAAGGGTGGGATTTTTCAGCCTACCATGTTCAGCTAATTAAATTCAAACAAAAAGGCAAAATTGAAGGAACAGTAACCTGACATAAGGCTCACTCTTCCATGCAGTACTCTGAAGGACAAATGATTCTGCAGATAAGCAAATGTGGGAAAACCATGAGGGTTGCAGAGGGCTCATCTGCTAAGTAGTCAGTGGCGTTTGGTGATTTATGATGATTAATTACAATCTGCACAGGCTGTCCCAGATGTAAAGACCTCATAAAGCCAGAGATGGCATCAATGGCTTATTAGTTTTCATGATGGAGGCACTTAAATGGATGTGGCCTGATTGTCCATTTTTCATCTATTTCTGTTTAACAACTGGGGGCTTGCATGCACGTTTGTCAAACCTCTCTATATACATGAGAGTTCTTTTCTTGAGAAGTTTTATGTACAAATTCTTAAAAAATTAAACCCTTATTGAATGAACCCTCTTAACTCTTAAGAATTATAAAGCAAATCTTTCTAATAAGTGAATTATGAAGATTACTTAAGGAGTGCTCCTATGATGTTCTGAATAAAAGGTATTTTAGGAAAAATCAGTTTCTTTTTGATTAAAAATTCAGATTAAAAGCTAGCATTTTCTAAACAGTGCACTCTATGGCAGGTTTGTGGATACAGTGTCCTATGTGGTAGAACTTGTCAGATATTAGGCAGACACGATGCAGGAGAATCTATTACTATGTCATTTGTGATAATGAAACACAATCTTCTCCCATTACTACTGTCTTAAAGAGAAGGCAACTTCCTTCTTGACCAGAGGTTCTGGGCATTGAGAAATTCTTGCGATCTAAGGAGGAAAAAATGCCACAGAAGATGGGTGTGAGTTGATGAGGATGCAGGACTGAGCACTAACTTCATCGGCTGTCCAGGCCTGGTGCAGACAGCAGCTGACACCCTAGCTGGGGAAGGGAGAAGGAATCAAGGAACTTCACTAAGTGCCCTAGTATCTTGCGGGTATGCATAGCTTTAAGTTTAGGATGTCAGTGGAATAATCTCTCAGAGTCACTCACTTATTTATTCTCAGCTGGCAAATATGACTGAAAAAAAAATCTCTCCACACAGCTCAAGCTCGTTTCTTGCTGAGCCTCCTAAGGATGAATAATTTGTGTAGTTCTTTCTTCATTTCTTCCCTTCATTGCTCTGTCAGAAAGTTTATTAGCGTATGTACATTCCCGGCTTTTCCGCTATATGAATGATTCAGAAACAAATTAAAATGTCAAGTTCTCCATGGCTTCCTGGTAATATTAAAATCTACCAGTTTCTATTAAATTTCTATCAAATAGTATTATTCAGAGACAAAAGATCAATTAATCCCTGTTCTTCTCCCAAAAAGCACTGATCACAGGAGACCCAGTGATGTGAGCTCTTATTTAATCAGCAGAGTCAATGGAGCCCTGGAACATTGGGGGGAAATGAAACCCAGACATAAAGTCTTGAGCCATGATCAACTCCACATATTATATGAGAAAGGGCAGTTCAGAAGGTTTGATAGATACTCACTCAAGTATGCCATTTCATAAGGAAGAAAAAGTTACTTCCAGATTTGAGTGAACAGCTTTGGAAGAAATATATGACTTTATTTTATGCGACATAGGCTACCTTTGTAGAAAGAGTAACCACCCCTTTTATAGCAGGACTAATATAAAAGAAAAAGACTTTTTCATCATTATTTCCAACTACTCCCTTGGCACGTTTACAAGGAGAGCTGGGCAGTTACTGTTTCCGTCTCAAGATAAACGTAAGGAGAAGTATCAATAAAAAAGTAATTATCATAATAATCATTATGGTAACCCAAACCAAAATAATAACAATGAAAGTAATAATCATAAAAAAACGTTATTACATCTTTCTTCTTTAGGTCTTTCACCCACTGAATCTTTTTAATGTGTAGGAGCTGTGGGTTTTCATCCATTCTGCCTTAAGCAGTAATTGCATTTGATTTGGCCTACAGAATTTTACCCATAATATTAGAAACAGAAGAGAGTCGGGCAATGTGCTTATTATTGGTTATTATTAAAGATGGGGATCAGTACCTTATCATGCGGAGCCATCAGACTGTCACAAACCACTTCCTTTCACTCACTTTCAGACTGCTGTGATATTCACTTCAACTCTGATTTAAACCTAAAGTCTGGCTGTTTTTAACTGAGGAAAAACACTTACTGGTCTGTCTTTCTTAGGCTCTAATTTTGTCTTCTTTTGTGGCTTATTCTGCTAGTTTCACCCCCTGCATTCAGTAAGTACCCTAATCAGAAAAGAACCTATGCCACATCCAGAAGGAAATGTATCTTTGTAATAGATATATCAACGATTTCCCCTTCTCTGGATGGGCCCTGGTTTGCAAGGGTGCCTGTCCCTGGAACCTAGGCCCTGTGGTCCTTGCTGATTGGTTTTAGGTGTAGGCATCTGAAAGAAGTGGTGCCAATCCTGTACTTCTGTAGATTTTCATATGGTCACCAAGGGGAACCCCTCTCTGGCAGTGAGAGCCACAGGAGCTCAGGTGGCCATGCTCTCTTCAAGGGGGAGGAAGCTAGTCTCCAGGAGAGATGGAAGCAGATCTGCAAAACACAGACCGTGAGAGCCCAGGCAGCTTTCAAGTTGTCTCTGAGGCTCAGCTTTACTCCACGCTTCCTGCGTCCTACAAGATTTTCTCATATACGTTGGACAGATTCCCTTTTTTTCCAAGTTAGTTTGATTTGGGCATTTTTTCTTTGTAAGTTGATGAATCTTAATGAATTGAGTCTTGTTCAGGTAGTGGTTCACATGACCATAGGATCAAAAGGTCTGGTGGTGTGGTATGTAGGAACTAGCACTCGTGAATGTTTTACTGCTTTGGTAGGTCAGACGACAGTCAAGGTTATATGTATAATTAAACACGATTTGTACTTGCACACATTCTAACATGCTTTCTTGAGGATGAGAGAGGGAGTGGAGTTATGGTAGGTGCCTGGGAATTGTGTGGATTCTGTGAAAATGTGTCATGCATCTGAAAGATGCAGTCTTGTTGATGTCCATTGCCATAGTTTGCTGAGTGCTGGAGCCTATTCTGGGCTCCAGAATTTTCATCCGATTTGTCCATTGGATCCATTTGGTTAGGACATCCATCTTTAGAGATGTATAAAATGTTCTTTAAGCTCTCAGTTTTATAAAGCCAATAGTATATAATGAAATGTTTTGGGAGGAGTTCCTCTTTGAGCACAAGAGTGTTTATTCTTGGGAATCAGGCTTATCTTGGTTTGTGTAATGGGCTGGAGTGGTATGCTTGCCAGGAGTGTTTGCAGTGGAAACTGAGATCATTGTAAGGAAAGGAACAGTCAGAATGAGCCCAATAACAAGGTGTCAGTGGTCTGAGAGGAGGGGCTAAGGGCCACACAGTGTGGTAGTCTGGTCCCCATGGCCTCTTGTACTACAAAGTGGTTCTATAAATACAAAGGAAGAAAATATCATAAAACCAAAAGTTCCCCAAAGAACCTAGGATTTTAGAGCCTCCTTTCCCACACAAAAAATTCTGTAAGGCATTATTTTTCAGGTCATGTTTCCTTTGGTTCTCTTTTTTTTCTTTCTTTTTTTAAAAATATATATTTTATTGCACTTTAGGTTCTGGGGTACATGTGCAGATCATGCAAGATTGTTGCATAGGTACTTACATGGCAATGTGGTTTGCTGCCTCTATCCCCCTGTCACCTATATCTGGCATTTCTCGCCTTTTATCCCTCTCCAACCTCCCTGCCTGCTGCTGTCCCTCCCCTATTCCCCCTCAACAGACCCCAGTGTGTGATGCTCTCCTCCCTGTGTCCATGTGTTCTCGTTGTTCCCTTTTAAAATCCAGAAGAGGAAGAGAGGCATTCTCCTTTCTTTCATGTGGAAGACAACCTGGCTGTGGTATTTTGAGGACTCTGGAAGACAGGGATACTCCTGTGTTTCTTAGTCCTGTGTTTCAGGGGATGATGAGATTCAGCACATTGCAGCAAATCCCGTATATCTCTGGGAACTACAGGAAATAGCTGGGAAAGACCTTGAGGGGAGTTGGAGGTCTTGTAAGTTGGGTGGCTCAACAATCAGATGGGGGAAAATAGCTACTGCTTTATTGAGTGCTTGTCATTCACCCAAGTGACCTGCGTGCTTCATAACTTCCCATCTGCCAAAATGCAAATTAAAATACTAGAGGTTGATATTTCTCTCCTGTCTTCTGGCTAGCCTGTGTTCTCAAATAAGGGTAGGCTAAAGTTCTTTTCCTCTTCAGGGAAAGGGAAAGTGGAGGGGAGGCTAATGCTAGGTTAGAAAATGGAAGACAACCTTGGCTCAGGAAGTAGGAAGGCAGAGACCCAAGTACTCTTCCAGCCTAGTTTCTCCACAAATGACAAAATGGGTAGCAGTTAACTTTGTCTTAGAAATCTTGGTTATACATAGAACTCACAATTATCTCTGTTAATATACAAACCAGGGAAGACATTTGCCATCCAGTGCTAACAAGCTGTAGCCAGGATAGAGGTGGCTTTGAGTTTCATGGCTGGACTCCTAGTACTAGCAGCTAGCTAGGTGCACAGGCTAGCCCTATCATTTGAGTACCCTTTCAACATGACATATTTGTATGCCCAGTTGAACTTTGGGGACCCTATTTATTACATTATGGTGGAGTCTTAATCTTGTCTACAGTTCTGTGGAGTAGTTACTACTTTTATTCCCATTTTACCAGCATGAAATTCTAAGATTAAGTAATTTGCTCAAAATCACACAGCTAGCAAGTGTACACTTAGGCAATCAAAGACCATAATGTGTTCTTTTAAAGCAATTCTTTATTAGTGAGTAATACACATATAGAAAAATATGAACACCCTAAGTGTACAAGTTGATGAACCTTTATAACCTGAATACCATGTGCAATCAGCTCCCAGATGAAGAAACAAATCACTACCAGCATCCTGGAAGCCCTCTCATGTCCCTTTCTAGTCACCATCCCTGACAAGGGCAACTGCTCTCTTGACTTGTAATTGCATAAAGTAGTTTGACAGTTTTTGTACTTCATATAAATGGAATTTTACAATATTCTCTTCTATGTCTGGCTTCTTTTATTCAACACTGAAAATCACTCATGCTCTTGCATGTTACAATGATATCCATGCTGTTTTAGTTGGTTCATGCCTGTTGCTGTGGTGTTTAGTTGTTTGAATATACGCTGTTCATTATGCCATTGGTGGGCATTTGGGTAGTTTCAGGTTTGGACATTGATGATAGTACTGCTATGAATATCCTAACATATACCTTTTGATAAACATATTTATACATTTCTGTGGGCATTTACCTAGGATTGGAGTTGCTGTGTTATACATAGCCTGTGTATGTTTATGTTCATCTTCAGTAGGTACTGGCAACCAGTTTTCCAAAGTGGTTGAACCAATTTACTCTGCTTTCATTATAGATGTTTCATTTGGTGGATGCGGAAAAGTAGACATCATGTTGTAGTTGATTTTAATTTTCTTTTCCCTGTACATTTTCATATGTTGGTGATTCTATAGTCTTTTTTATGAAGATTCTGATCTAGTCTTCTGTTCTTTTTCCTATTGTGTTATCTCTTCTTATTACCACTGTGCAAGAGTTATCTATAAATTGTGGATGTGAATTCTTTGTTGAATATGTATTGTGAATATGTTCTCCCCTTCTTTGGATTGTCTTTCATTTTCTTATGGTGTCCTGTGAAGACTCTATGAAGAATGGACATGTACCAAACTTTAACACATATTCGTTTATCTATTTTTTTTTTTAATGGCTAGCACTTTTTGCTATCACTTTCAGAAGTCTTTGCCTACCCCATGGTTATGAAGGTGTTTTCTTCTGTTTACTGTTTACTTTTTACATTTTGATTTGTAATATATCAGACTTGATTTGTATGCATGGTGTAAAATTGGGAATAAAAGTACATTTTTTTTCATACGAATATTCAGTTGGTCCAGGACCATTTTTTGAAAGGTCCATATTTTCCCCATAGCACTGTAGTGTCACTTTTTCTCATAAATCAGATAACCTTACAAGTGTAAGTTTGTTTTGGACTCTATTCTGTTTTGTTGGTCAGATAGCCTGCTTGTCCACAGACTGTCCTGTTCACCAATGTGCTGCTATATGAACCAACTTATGCTTGCCAGGTTTGTGTGACCTGGAGAAATATGGATTACAAACAATATTTTAAATATTGTCTTATAAATTCATTTGCATATAATAAAGTAAAAATAATATATAAGGTGATATATTATTATTAAATTCATTTTCATCATTTTCCAGTACCTTCTTTCTTTTCATTTTGCTCCAAATTTAACTCACTTCTGGGTTGCAGTGGACACAAAATTCTCAGAAACTCCATATTTATTTGTTGAAACGTACATTTTAACTATAGAAAGTTTATTAACTTTATTTCTGGATTTCCCAATTTGCTACTGCACAGATCTCTGTAACACTGAAATGCTGAACACTGCATCAGTGAGCTTCTTGAAAAATGCCTGATGCAAGTTACTCAGGCCTGAAAGGAATTTCTCACCTTATTTTCTGTGATTTATCAGTAGATGGGAAGTAGAAAACTTCTAGTTTGATGATTAACTGAAAGCATCGCCCATTTTGCAAAGTCATTGACTCATTATTGCATTGTTAAAACCTCTCTTTTCTCCCACTCCTATCTATAGCAGCGGGCAATCTTCCTGATAACTATTTACTTATTTGGGTGTTACTCTTGGAAGTGCGTTCCATATAATATGAAAAAGAATAAAAGCAGCTGCTCATTTTACATGTATACTTGAAGGATAAGTAAAATTAAGAGGTGGTAAGATGTGAACAAACCTTAAATGAGCTTCTTCATTCCTATCTTCTTTCTGAAGACATTCTTTGCAAAAGAACATAATGAATCTTTATACTGTTTCCTTTCAAATTACAAATGTCAATGAGATAAAGGTGACTAACACTAGAATTTAACTTGGATCAAAAATTTTAAAAAAATTAATGCTTCTGTAAGGCTTAGTTATAACTTAAAGTGGCCATCAGGTACTATTCTTCTGCTTTCAGCAAGACATTGATGGGTTCTGTTTTTGAGGGGGCCTCTAATATTGATATAATTATTTGTATAATTATGTAAAATATGATTTCTTTTATGGGCAGCTAAGTCTGTGAAAATTTTGGCCAATGACATATAAGTGGAAGTATAATGTGAAATTTCTCCGATACGTCTTTTCAAAGGGAAGGCCTTTATCCTGTGGCTAGGATTTTGGATGTAATGGCAGCTGTCTCGTTACTATGAAGATGAAGGACAGATTTTGGGGAGATGGAGAGTTAGAAAAAGCCTGGATCCTAACCATATCAGTTCAGGACTGCTACTTCTAGAAATCCATCTCTATTTTGTTCAGGCCACTTCTTTGGGTTTTCAGTTATATGCAGCTGATCCTTACCTTAATAGAAATGCTATTTTCATATGGATTTAGACTGGCCTGTTTCTGACAATATTTTTTTTTCTTTAGGAGGTATGGGTCCCTTGTATGTGTGTGTGTTCTTGTGCATACTTTGTTCAATACTTACCTACCACAAGGCTATAAGAAGAATGATGATAAATATAAACATCTCTGGCAGAGCAATCTTGAATGATGCTAGACTTGGGGTAACAAAACCTACTTGGACTCTTTAGCTGAAGCTTTTCCTGATGTTTTTCTCGATTCATTAACTTAGGCTTAGGAAAAGGTAGAGTTGAAGGCTATTTTTTCTTTAGAATCCCCCCCTGGGGAGAGAGGACACATACTAAAACAAGGCTATCTCCCTTGAGTAGAAGATTGAATTTTCTAACTGCAGCAGTGGATGGAGATATGCACTGGAAAAAAAAAAATGAAGAGCGGATATGTTTCAGAGAGGAGGAGAGGGGGTTGGTTCTTGAGATAGGGTTGTGAGTGCGTCTACTATGGCAGCTCAGGAAAGTTCTGGCTTTATGCCTTTTTAAATTTGCATTTCCTTAGAATTGCAGCACTGAAGTTTTACGTTTTTATTTTCTGCTTTGCAGTTTGTCTGGTTGCCCATAGGATCTCAGTACCTAAAACTTGTTAGGCAAAACCTCATGTTGTTGTGGTTGAAGGGAATTAAGAGATTAGTCCATAAGGGAAAGGATGAGCTTTCCCATATCAGCCCTCAAGTGAGGTCAGCACTATCAAGGATAAGGGTAGTTTAAAGATTCAAGGTCTGACCATCATGACGCTAGCAGATGCCCAAGGAGGGGCTGAAGGAGATGGAAAGAAACGCTGCTTAGCCAGTGACTTGGGTGGTTAGGAGAAAAGTCTCATTTACTCCCAGATTCCCTTTTCTCAATTTATGAAAGAAAGTCAAGCCTCTTAAATATTCAGATTACATGTTACCATCATGCATTGCTTGGTGCATTGTCCTTGGATTTATAAACTTTTAGGTCGGACAAAGGAATAATTCGAAATCCTGGTGTAGGTGTTGGGAGAGTGGATATTCCAATGGCTGATAACAGAGTATTTTATAAGTTGGCAACAAATTCTTTGCTTTCAAAAGCACTGAATGAAAGCTTATTTGAAATGTCCACCAGTAATTATTGAAACTGAGTTTGGATGATATATTACTGTGTTATTTTGGCCAATATCTAGCAAGGAGTTTAAAATATTGAGTGAAATTGTTATAAAATAACTCCTTTCATTCTCTTCTACTTATTTTTATGAATATCTTAGCCTGAGTTCTCAAAAATACAAAGCCAAAACCAAAGCTCAGCTTCTAATATTTTATTTGGGTGGATGAATGGGTGAATTCCAGATCATTGCGAGTGAGGAACAAAGTAAAGTGAGGTGGTGAAGGATGGAAGCACATACAAGATGATGCATTATCACACTGGCCACAGTCTAAACCTGGTTGGTTATTCAGTTTCATGGGCTATTTTTAGAGAGATTGGGATCACTGTGTCTCATAATTGTTTGGAAGAGGAAGGGTGAGGAATTTATTTATAAGCTCCTGACCATATCCTGCCTCTCTAGTGAAAGTGAACAGTAATTGTTCACTGCTAATTGACATGGTAAGTGTGCTGGCTGTAACTCTCCACTGAGAGTTTATTAGGCTCCATATTGCCTGTTATCGTTCCAATGAAAGCGAAGGCAGGGTATGGTTAGGAGCCTGTATCCTATGAGCATTAACTGCATATACTTCTGGATTACGTACACAGACCCTTTGGGCAGTTGTTAGAAAATTCAGAGCCTTCATGAATTACAGTGATGGGGAGGTACTGGAACTGGACTGCAGCTGCTGGAATGGGAATGGCTTGGTAAGGTAAGACTTGGCTTGTGCATGGGAGAGACTGAGGCACCAGGGATATTAATTGATACAGTAAGCGTGCTGGCTGGGACTCGCCATTCAGAGTTTGTTAGGCCCTATATTGTCCCTTGTAAAGAGTAACAGGGGAAGGCTCTATGGGCAATTACTGTGAGTGAAATTTCTCAGCAATTCTGTTTATTATCTGTCTGTCTATCCATCCATCCATCTGTCCATCCATCCATCATCTGTCCATTCATCCATCTATTTATCTATTGAAAGAATAGAATATTCATCCAGAGGTTTCATAAATTCATTGGAAAAAGAAAGAATATAGCCCAATCTATCTCATTTAGACAACCTTTCCATTAAAACTTTACTTTTTTGGTTTAATATTTATAGAATTTATAAGGCATTTATGTTGTTTTGATTAACTCCATACTACTGTTGAATGACAACTCAATCTAGAAAAATTTTAACATCTAGATCCTTATATAAAATTTATATTTTAATTTATATTATTGTACAGTTATGGGATAATCAAGAAAAGATTATAAACAATAAATATTTTTATGTTAGGTTAAAGTTCTTATTGGAGTAGTGGAATGTATATAGCTGTTAAAGAAGAGTTTAAAAAAAAAAACAGTGTAGAGGTTCCTCAAAAACTTAAACATACTATAATACCAGCAATTTCACTTCAGGACATGCAGCCAAAAGAATCGAAAAGAAGGATTTGAATAGGCTTTTTATTTTTTTTTCTTTGAAGACAGAGTCTCACTCTGTCACCCAGGCTGCAATGCAGTGATGCGTTCTCAGCTCACTGCAACCTCCACTTCCCGGGTTCAAGTGATTCTCCTGCCTCAGCTTCCTGAGTAGCTGAGATTACAGCCACCTGCCACCACATCTGACTAATTTTTGTATTTTTAGTAGAGACTGGGTTTTACCATGTTGGCCAGGCTGGTCTCAAACTCCTGACCTCAGGTGATCCACCTGCCTCGGCCTCCCAAAGTGCTGAGACTACAGGTGTGAGCCACTGTGCCCAACCTTGAACAGGTATTTGCGCACCAATGTTTGTAGCATTATTCATAATAGCCAAAAGGTGAAAACCACCCAATTGTCTATTCATAAATAAATGAATAAATAAAATGTGGTATATATACACAATGTCATTGTGTGAATTTTAAGGCCAAATACATACAATGTGATTCAGCCTCAAAAAGGAAGGAAAATCTGACACATGCTACAAAATAGATGAACCTGGAAGACATTATCCTAAGTGAAGTAAAAAACCACTGAAAAACAAATATTGTATGATTCCACTTATATAAGATGTCTAAAATTGTCAAATTCATAAAAACAGAAAGTAGAATGGTGATTATCAAGGGCTGGAAGGAGGTGGAATGGGGAGTCATTGCTTGATGGGCACAAAGTTTCAGATTGAGATGAGGAAAAAATTTTGGAGATGGTTGATGATGATGATTGCACAACAATGTGAATGTACTTGAGGCAATTTAACTTTACATTTAAAAATTGTGAAAAATAATAAATTTCATGTTACGTATTTTACCACTGTAAAAAGAATTCATTCATGTAATAAAAATTGGTTATCAGTGGGTATTAAATAATTATAATTCCTATTTTATTAAATCTAAGGTGCTACTATTACTTTTGTTTCACTAACAAAATGCTGTGATACTGATGTGACTTTTGAAAAATTACTTAGGAATTTTATTCTATACATATTGAAAAATATCTTTTAGATTTATTTGGCTCTTTACCATCAATTATACTTGTGCATATGTGAAAATATGAACAAAGCAAATTGGTTAAGGTATCACAGAATCTTGTTAACCTACAATGTCTCAGTCTTTGAATGTACTTTTTGGCTCAGTTGTTGATGTTTGGACTTTTCCCACATTATTTTCCTCTGAGCCATCAAAGTTTGATGGCACAACCTTCTTTCCTCCCTCCCCACCCTCCCTTTCTTCCTTCTTTTCTGTATTTTCCTCTGAGCCATTGAGAGTTTGGTGCTACAGTCTTCCTTCCTCCTCCCCTACTCTCCCCTTCCCTCCCTTCCTCCTGTCCTCCTCTCCTCAAGAGTTTGGTGCTACAGTCTCCCCTCTCTCCCTCCCTCCCTCCCTCCCTTCCTTGCTTTGTTGCCTAGGTTTGAGCACAGGGGCACAATCTTCATTCATTGCAACCTCAAACTCCTGTCACAATGTATCCTCCTGCCTCAGCCTCCCAAATATTTGGGATTACAGATATGTGACACTGCACCTTGGCTAATATAAAAACTTTTTTTTTTTTTTTTTTTGTAGAGATGGGAGTCTCACTTTGTTACCCAGGCTGGTCTCAAACTCCTAGGCTCAAGTGAGTCTCTCACCTTGATGTCTCAAAGTGCTGGGATTACAGGTGTAAGCCTACAGCATTTCTTAAAAATTTCTCTAGAATTTCCTTCTAAGTCATTGACACCCACAAGCATGCCTGACAGTTGACTAGAGCAATAATGATACTCATCCCAATTTCAGAGATCTTAAAATCTGAAATAAGAAAGCACAATACTTGGAATCCATTGAATATATTTAAATGAATGAGGTAATAGTTTTATCTCATTGTAATTCCCATTTTATTAAATCTAAGCTACCACTATTACTTTTGTTTCACTAAGAGAAAATTCTATAAATGAAACTGACATGACTTTTTTGGTATATATTTCTAATATTTCTAACATGCTAAAAATTAGATCCTTTGCAACCATGAAAGTTACAATGAAAATGTTAATTTCTACCAAATACATTGGTGAAGGAGTACAATATTTTTTCAGAATTTCTTTAAGAGATAAATTAAGAATACTGTCATGAAGAAGATGAACCATGAAGTGATGAAAGACTGAAAATTGAGTTACATGGTATTTTATTTAAATACTAAAATATTTTGGTTATTTTTTGGCTGGAAATTATAGCTTATGATAAATTATCAGTTTGTAGGTTACACGAAATTAATCTAGACAAATTCAGATAAAGGCAATGTGTATGTTCAGCCAAATATTTCCCTTCCTGTCTGTGTTCTCTCAAACATTATTTTCTATGGGCTTTTTTCAACTGTCATTTGTGTTTCCATAGCTGTTCAGGTACCAGCTTTTACCTTGCCAATTTACATGAATCACTCCATCACCTAGTCTGGAGTGCAGTGGCTCAATCTCTGGTCACCACAGCCTCGACTTCCCTAGCTCAAGCAGTCCTCCTGCCTGAGCCTCCCAAGTACCTGGGATTACAGGCGTGTGCCACCATGCCCTGCTGAATTTTGTAATATTTTTGTAGAGATGGAGTTTTGCCAAGTGTCCCAGGCTGGTCTTGAACTCCTAGACCTGGACTCAAGTGATTCTACTGTCTTGGGCCTCTCAAAGTGCTGGGATTACAGGCATGAGCCACCACACCCAGCCTCTTGCCAATTTTGAATATCTTCAACAATTCTTCTATGTTGATGGTTCTAACTTTTCTTAAGATCCAGTCGCCCAATTCAAGCCAGCAATTGGGCAACTACTTTAAAACTCATTTGCAAAATTACAAATGAAGCATCCTAGCTATAAATAATGAATACTTCACACTACC
Source organism: Cheracebus regulus (assembly GCA_963574635.1). Lineage (NCBI taxonomy): Eukaryota > Metazoa > Chordata > Mammalia > Primates > Pitheciidae > Cheracebus > Cheracebus regulus. The sequence goes on from CAUYQU010004870.1 coordinate 93,065, forward strand.
CACTCAGATTGGAAAGATTGCCAAGCGTACATTTGAAGATATTTTCTGGTGATTTTGACAGACTGAGATTTTAGTATCCTTGAGGTATAATCACCAGGGACTAATACAGATGAGAAGATGTACAGAGATCTTCATTAAAGGGAATTTAAGTAAGTTAAACATTCTAGTTTAATATCGGGTGACTTTTAAGTGAAACTAAATGTCTGAAAGCTTTGATTATTAATATGATAATATCTTTTAATTTCTAAGCAATCTTGTATTGAACTATGGCTTTGACTCTTCAAAATTTGTGCAGCTCAGAAAACAGGGTTTCATTATTCTTTGTTTTTAACAGATGGTAATGTTACAATTGATTTTTAAAGATAATGTACTCAGGTATCCAGGTAATAAAATTATTTTTATTGCTGAATTCAAATGGAGAAACAATTTTAATTTAAAGATCTATTCAGTTTCTCTCCTTAAAAAGTAAAAGAAACAGAAAAGATTTTCTTTTCTTTTAGTAATGAAATCCTGTTTAGAAACCAGATTCTGAATATTTGAACATCTTCATAAAGAGAAGGAAAACGTGTTCTAATTTTTATGTGTGAACACAATGGTACATAAGATGTTTGTGTAGGTCATATGGGCTGTTGTAATTTGAGAGGATAGAAACTTCTCCACCACTGGGATTAGAACTTATGGAATGTGGAAGTGTACAGTGGCAAGGGACAAGTGATTTTGTCCCTCTTTCTCTTTCCACCCAATCTGGCCATCTAGACTTCCTGGAACTTGATGCTTCAGAGAGTAAACTTCCACTGAGTTTAAGGGGCTCACTCTTCTAGGACCTGGGTGGTCTGGGCTTTTCCTTCTTGTGCTCAAGCTTTTTGTGGTCCTGACTGTCCGTGTATTAAGTCGGTGACAGAATGTCCTTTCGGTCTTTGCCTTGGATCAAAACATTCGATAAGTTTATTTGGGAAGTATATAAACCTCTGATATTTACTACCAGTAACCACACTCCTAAATATTACTCAGGTAGTACTAAGAGGTGCCTCAAAGAATCCCAAGTTCTATCCTAAGCAAACCCAGTTTCCCTTCACTGATCAAGATTAATTACCCCAGCCAGTACAGTAGCATCCCTTTCTGCCCGTTGGTTCAGTGGTATGGAGAAGCCAGAATGGCTAAGTGGTGATACTGACACCCAGTTCTACAGAACCATTGTTGTATTCTTTGCTGGAAGCATTCCTTTTGCCAGGATGAAGACTTCAAAACTCACACTTTAAAGTTGTGGGGATGGGAATAAAAACATTTTGCTCATGAATCTGCAATTTGGAGAGGCCTCGGTGGAGAAAGCTCATCTCCTCTCACTTGGCATCAACAGATGTCTGGCAGTTGAGGCTGGCAGATGACCAGGGAGACTGGAACAGCTGAGGCTGTAGTGGGACATAGCTTTTTCATGTGGCTGCTTGGCGTCCTCACATTGTGGCGGCTGGACTCCCAGGGGCAGCATCGCGCTAGGAGAGAGCGCCAGGTGGAAGCTGTATTCTTTCTGTGATTCAGCTTTGGAAGGTACACTGCACGCGTCTTCCAGACCTTCTTGGTCAGAGTAGTCTCAAGCTCCTACTCAGATTCAAGAGGAGGGAACACAGACTTTCTCACAGGGAACAGGGTCAGTTGCACTGTATCACCTATGAAGAGATTTGAGATTCTCAGATCTCAAAATGTATTGATATATGCCCAAATTGCCAGATTGCTTTTAGAGCAAAGGTGAAGTGGGATGGTTTCTTTCCCTTCAGCAGGGCACAACAGTTCCTCACTCCTGGTATTGTAGGCTTTTATATTTTTATAATTTGATAGTGAAATAATATTTGTTTTAATTTATGTCTTTGCTTACTAAATAGGATAAATATTGCTGCACATGTCTGTTGTTTTCTGAATTGTCTGTTGTTCACTTATCTAAAGGAGTCAGCATAATTGCTTTCTGTGAGTTCCTAAAAATTAAGGCTATTAGTCTTTTTTTCCAAATTTTTTGGTGAATATTTTTCCTGTTTTTTTAAAAAATTCAACTTGTGAAATTTGGTGATGTATGAAAGTTTCCTGTTTTTATGCAGTCTTATCTGTTAGTCTTATTTTTATCCCTATATCTAAAAAATTTGTCAAATATATCTACTAATTCATTTGTTCATTTTCTCTAGTGTTGAATTTACTTTTCACTTTTGGTATATTGTGGCTTTAAATTGGTAGTCTTTATCTTGGATAGCTCTCTTCTGCTTCACAAATTTCACAGAGCCAGCATCTTCTTGACTGTTGTAGACAACATTAATCATATATTTAATGAAATATTCTTAAACCTGTAAACTATTTCTGAGCAAAAAAGAGTTTGTGATTGTTTTGAAGATTGGTAGTTCTCTCCACAACTCACGTTTTCTTCTTCCTTTCCAAGATCTTTTCACATATCCCATGACTTTCTTCATTTAGCTCATCCTTTTAGAGGGGGCCTGTGTTTACCTAATATTGCTTTATAATTTGTAAAATTATCTAAATGTCAAGCTGTGAGATTAATCAAATATCTCGGAGAAGTTCCTCCACAACATCCCTCTAGATTCAGAGTGAAGTACAAATAAGAGTAAGTTATGATAACCAATGGTAAAAGATACCAGCAAAAGCCATGCTGCAGCTTCTGCAGCCTGGGGCAGTGAGAGGGAGCCAGGGCCAACCAAGGTGTTCACCACTGGGCTTCCATTGTGGAATAAATATTAAGTAGCATTTTATTCTGCCCCTTCCCCTAAATTGGGTTGTTTCCATGTTGGATGTGGTCTTTTGCACCTAGAGGAAGCTGTAGAGGTTCAACAAATCACTACATTACTGAAGTCACTCAGTATTTCTGGTGTGCCAAAAAAAAAAAAAAAATTAGCTAATTGACCCAGATGACATTGGACAAATGATGACTTCAAGTGGGCTTGGACTTTAAAAGATGAAGTGAATGGTAATGCTTGGCTCTAAATGATAGAAGCCATTTGCAAACCACTACACAGTCTTTAGGGATATTGCATAAAAAGAGAATAGCAAAACTTTCTACGTTTTGGTGGTACCAGGAGAACTATCCTCAAATGTTAAAGACATTACAGGCAAATGTATAGGAATAGACAGAGAGAGGTACATATTTATGTTTTAAAAAATGAGCCAGTAATAATCTTGGCTAATCCTGTTCACACTTACTTATTATTCAAAGGTTAACATAAAAGTGTGAAAATTTTTACAAAGCTTAAAAATTGTAATATATAGTTTATTTGAGAATAGTCCCCTCAGAATTGGTTATTACCACTATTAATGACTTGCTATTTAGAGTGTTAATGGCCCATAGCAAAAAACTGCTGGTAATGACTGATTTCAAAGGGAATATTGCTTACTTAATGGTACTGCACCTATCCTTAGTCATTTAGGTAAGTATACTTTTTACTGCCTATTTCAAGACCCTGAAGTTCAGTTTATTACAGCTGAAAGAATGTCAGCAAGGCAGATAAAATAGATAATAATCTTTTGAGTGTGATTAGCTTTGCAGTGTGTGGGGACTTCACAAAATTATGTCAATATTTCTTTGTCCCTTATTAATAAGATGTCACCTGTGACTTATGGGTGGTTTACAAAAATATGACTTAACAATTGATGTATTTATTTTTGGATGAAGAAAAGTCTAAAATATTTTTGAATCAATGGACAAATTTTTGCATATCTCCAATTTGGATTGGGTCATACGTGGGAAATACAAATAAGATGAAGTATTTTCTTTTGGAAACATTCTTAGTCAATGCAGAGAATGCTAAACAAGATGCCATGTGAGCTGGATTTTGGTTTTAACACAGCCTCAGAGTGGTTATTCAGTTTGCTGATTTTAACTTTTACCACTTGTAAAATGAGGTAATTGGACTATATTGCATCTTAGTTCTTCATAGCTATTAAATTCTGCAATCATAAATTACAGTTTAAAAACAGTGAATAGGTAGCAACATTTGCATTAGAGCTATAGAAAATTCTTTTTCAATATAAACATTATAGAATAACCAATTATTTTTATACTAAACATGGACTTTTTGAGTATTGTTTGAAGTAAATGGGCCACTATCTAGAATTTGAAAAATAAAAATATTTTTGTTGTGACAGTATTAAGTTTTGTGGACTTTGACACAGCTCAGTTTCTAAGAAGCTTAGTGATTTGAGGCAACCCTGACACCTAGGGTGGGCCAACTTCATAAACTGTCTTATATCATATAAAGGGATAGAACTTTACATTAATAAAAATACCTGACGATAACAGAAAAAATTCATTGAAATTAATATTTCCACAAAATGGTTTCAGTTTCTAAAATTATTAAGTTCTAAACTATATGTCGGATTTTGCTTAATTTGGAAACACTTTATAAGATGGGACTTTGAAAGACTTTTAACTCATCCTTAAAGTCAGTGTTCTCAAGGTATGCTCTGGGAATCCTGGGTTCTTTCAGGATGTTCATGAAGCCAAAATATAAACATAATTATTTATTATAATAATACAAAGAAGTTATTTGTCTTTTCCATCCTTACTCTTTCATGAGAGTAGAGTTTTCCAAAGGTTTCATGGTACATGATAATACTGTGTATGAAATGTGTCAATATTTGAAAGATCTGCACAGTTCAGCAAACAAATATTTTCCAAATAATCAATGCATGATGTTACAAAATTATGCATAGATAAATGATTCTTTCAAAGTGCAATGTAAACTAGTGGATTTTAATGTAACAGAGTATAAAAAGTTTATTGATACAGTTTCAGAATTCACTTTGCACCTAACTATTAAGGAAGCACCACTTGTTGAGTTTTGGCATAATATCAAAGAAGGTTATCACAATTACCTGAAAAGGCTATTGAAACAATCCACTCTTCAACTATATATGTGTAAGAATCTCGATTTTCTTTATATACTTCAATTAAAATAATAGCAGATTGAAGGTAGAAGCACATATAACAATCTACACTCTACTATGCAAGATATTAATATAATTTACAAAAAAATATAATGCTACTTATCTCAAACATTTTTTTGTTTGGGAAAACAGTGATTTTTAAAAAAATAAAATATGTTTCTGTTAACATATAATAGATTTACATTACTGTTTCAAAATGGATTAAAAATACTTTTAAAATTTCTGTTTTAATTTTTAATATGGCAAATATTGATAATAAAATTCACATGAACAAAAACTCTTTGGGATCCTCCATAATTTTTACCTATGAAACATGATCCTAAGACCCAAAATTTTGAGAATAGCTGCTCTAACTCAATAATATTTCCAAAGAACTACTTTCTATTATTGTGAACTTTAAAAAAATGTACTATAGATTCTGAAGGCAATTTCCAAGGGCAATTTCTGATAATGTTCTGAGATACTGCACATCAGTGAAATGAATGCTTTGTTTCCAAAGGTAAGTATTTACATGAGTCAACCTTATTTGGATATAGAATTCTGATAGGTTTATTTTAAAAAAATTAGCCTTTTAGCATTTAGACTCACATCTTGTGCATTACAACTGGAAAATATGTAGCAGAAAAGCAAACTGTCTTATCTGAAAATGAATGAAACAGCTAATTAATGTGGTGTGACCTTGTTACTTTCAGAAGCCTGCATGGTAAGTCCTGAGACCTGACCTTGTGGTTCTAGAGCCTTGGGTCATTTCGAGTCCTTAGCCTTGAATCTGTATTGTTTAGGGCAGAAGAGATTCCCCTCTTTCCATGTAGAAGGGAAGTGATTTTGAAAATGTCTATGGCTTCCATATATGTCCATGGCAGCCTTTTCAGTATATTTGAGACTTCACTTTCAGGGCAGAGCAGATACAGGAAGACACAAGCAGGGACAAGCCATTGGCACTCACTTATTTCCTCTTCCCTTTAAAATGCTGAATTATCAGTAAACTTGAATATCTGAGACTGTTCCAAATTGAGTTCTTACAGATATGCAGCAAACTCTGCAAAGAGCCTTACTACCTTGGTGTTAAAATCAATTTCTGAAAAGAGAAGAAAGGTTGGAGCTATAAGTTCCATATTTGCTTTCAACAGTGTGTAATGGCAAATGATTAAAGAGTCCTTCATCGCACGAAACATCTGTAATGGGGATCCTGTAGAGAGGTTTATCCTCTTCTTAATCTGTGTTTTGGCATTTACACAGGGTGAGAAGGTGATTAAACAATGCTAGAAGTTTATGCTAAATATCAATTACATAATGTGTGTTAGCTTCCCATAGTGTTTATATTTTCACTGGAATAATCAATATGGAAAATATTTAAAAAATTTATTATACTCTAAGTTCTGGGTTACATGTGCAGATAGATCGTGCAGGATTGTTACATAGGTATATACATGCCATGGTGGTTTGCTGCATCCATCCCCCCATAACCTACATTAGATATTTCCTCTAATGTTATCCCTCCCCGATCTCCCTGCCTCCTGCTCTCCCTCACCTAGTCCCCCAACCCCCAACAGACCCCAATGTGTGATGTTCCCCTCCCTGTGTCCCTCCCTGTGTTCTCATTGTTGAACACTCACTTATGAGTGAGAGCATGTGGTGTTTGGTTTTCTGTTCTTGTGTCAGTTTGCTAAGAATGATGGTTTCCAGATTCATCCATGTCACTGCAAAGGACATGAATTCATTCTTTTTTATGGCTGCATAGTATTCCATGGTGTATATATGCCACATTTCCTTTATCCAGTCTATCATTGATGGGCATTTGGGTTGGTTCCAAGTGTTTGCTATTATAAACAGTGCCGCAGTGAACATATGTGAGCATGTGTCTTTATAATAGAACCATTTATAATCCTTTGGGTATATACCCAGTAATGAGATTGCTGGATCAAGTGCTATTTCTATTTCTAGATCCTTGAGGAATTGCCTCACTATCTTCCACAATGGTTGTACTAATTTACACTCCCACCAACAGTGTAAAAGCGTCCACAACCTCTCCAACATCGGTTGTCTCCAGATTTTTTAATGATTGTCATTCTAACTGGCGTGAGATGATATCTCAATATGGTTTTGATTTGCATTTCTTTTATGAACAGTGATCATTTTTTCCTATGTTTTTTGGCCCGCATAAATGTCTTCTTTTGAAAAATGTCTGTTCATATCCTTTGCCCACTTTTTGATGGCGTTTTTTTTTTCTTGTAAATTTGTTTTAGTTCTTTGTAGATTCTGGATATTAGCCCTTTGTCAGATAGGTAGATTGCAAAAATTTTTCCCCATTCTGTTGGTTGCTGGTTCACTCTAATGATTGTTCCTTTTGCTGTGCAGAAGCTCTTAAGTTTAATTAGATCCCATTTGTCTATTTTGGCTTTTGTTGCCATTGCTTTTGGTGTTTTAGTCGTGAAGTCCTTGCCTTTGCCTATGTCCTAAATGGTTTTGCCTATGTTTTCTGCAAGGGTTTTTATGATGTTAGGTCTTATGTTTAAATCTTTAATCCATCTGGAATTAATTTTTATATAAGGTGTAAGAAAGGGGTCCGGTTTCAGCTTTCTGCACATGGCTAGCTAGTTTTCCCAACACCATTTATTAAACAGAGAATCCTTTCCCCATTGCTTGTTTTTGTCAGGTTTGTCAAAGATCAGATGGTTGTAGATGTGTGGCATTACTTCTGAGGCTTCTGTTCTGTTCCATTGGTCTATATCTCTGTTTTGGTACCAGTACCATGCTGTTTTGATCACTGTAGCCTTGTAGTATAGTTTGAAGTCAGGTAGCGTGACGTCTCCAGCTTTGTTTTTTTTGCTTAGGATTGTCTTGACTATGTGGGCTATTTTTTGGTTCTGTATGAAGTTTAAGATTTTTTTTTTTCAGTTCTGTGAAGGTCAATGGTAGCTTGATGGGGATAGCATTACATCTATAAATTACTTTGGGCAGTATGGCCATTTTCACAATATTGATTCTTCCTAACCATGAGCATGGAATGTTTTTCCATCTGTTTGTGCCCTCTCTTATATCCTTGAGCACTAGTTTGTAGTTCTCCTTGAAGAGGTCCCTCATGTCCTTTGTTAGTTGTATTCCTAGGTATTTTATTCTCTTTGTAGCAATTGTAAATGGGAGTTTGCTCATGATTTGTCTCTCTGTTTGTCTGTTGTTGGTGTATAGGAATGCTTGTGATTTTTGTGCATTGATTTTGTATCCTGAGACTTTGCTAAAGTTGCTTATCATCTTGAGATTTTGGGGTGAGATGATAGGGTCTTCTAAATGTACAGTCACATCATCTGCAAATAGAGACAATTGGACTTCCTTCTTTCCTAATTGAATATCCTTTATTTCTTATTCTTGCCTGATTGCTCTGCCTAGAACTTCCAGTACTATGTTGAATAAGAATGGTGAGAGAGGGCACCCTTGTCTAGTGCCAGGTTTCAAAGGGAACTCTTCCAGTTTTTGCCCATCAGTATGATATTGGCTGTGGGTTTGTCATAAAAAGCATTTATTATTTTGAGATATTCCATCGATACCTAGTTTATTGAGAGTTTTTACCATAAAGCGCTATTAAATTTTGTCAAAGGCCTTCCCTGCATCTATTGAGGTAATCATGTGATTTTTGTCGTTGGTTCTGTTTGTGTGATGGATTACATTTATAGACTTGTGTATACTGAACCAGCCTTGCATCCCCAGGATCAAGCCTACTTGATTGTGATGGATAAGCTTTTGATGTGCTGTTGTATTCAGTTTGCCAGTATTTTAGTGAAGATTTTTGCATCAATGTTCATCATGGATATTGGCCTGAAATTTTCTTTTTTAGTTGTGTCTCTGCCAGATTTTGGTATCAGGATGATGTTGGTCTCATAGTATGAGTTAGGGAGGATTCCCTCTTTTTTATTGTTTGGAATAGTTTCAGAAGGAATGGTACCAGCTGCTCTTTGTACGTCTGGTAGAATTCGGCTGTGAACCCATCTGGACCTGGGCTTTTTTTGGTTGGTAAGCTATTAATTGCTGCCTCAACCTCAGACCTTGTTATTGGTCTATTCAGGGATTTAACTCTTCCTGATTTAGACTGGGAAGGGTGTAAGTATCCAGGAATTTATCCATTTCTTCTAGATTCACTGGTTTATATGCATGGAGTTGTTTGTAGTAATCTCTGATGGTAGTTTTTATTTCTGTAGAATCTGTGGTGATATCCTCTTTATCATTTTTTATTACATCTATTTGATCCTTTTTTCTTTTTTATTAGTCTAGCTAGTGGTCTATTTTGTTCATCTTTTCAAAAACCAGCTCCTGGATTTATTGATATTTTTAAGGTTTGCATATGTCTCTATTCCTTCAGTTCTGCTCTTATCTTAGTTATTTATTGTCTTTTGCTAGCTTTTGAATTTGTTTGATCCTGTTCTTCTAGTTCTTTTAATTGTGATGATAGGGTGTTGATTTTAGATCTTTCTTCACTTCTCATGTGGGCATTTAGTGCTATAAATTTCCTTCTAGACACTGCTTTAAATGTGTAACAGAGATTCAGGTATGTTGTGTCTTTGTTCTCATTGATTTCGAAGAACATCTTCATTTCTGCCTTCATTTCATTATTTATCTAGCAGTCATTCAGGAGTAGGTTGTTTTCTATGTAGTTTCCATGTAGTTGTGCAGTTTTGAGTGAGTTTCTTAACTCACAATTCTAATTTGATTGCACTGTGGTCTGAGAGACTGGTTGTTATGATTTCCATTATTTGGCATTTGCAACTTAAAGAAGAACATAAACGACTTGATGGAGCTGAAAAAAACAGCATGAGAGCTTCATGAAGCATACACAAATTTCAGTAGCCGAATCAATCAGGCAGAAGAAAGGATATCAGAGATAGAAGATCAACTCAATGAAATGAAATGAGAAGGCAAGATTAGAGAAAAAATAGAGAAAAGAACAAAGCCTCCAAGAAGTATGGGATTATGTGAAAAGACGTAATTTACATTTGATCAGTGTACCTGAATGTGATCGGGAGAATGAATTCATGCTGGAAAACACTCTTCAGGATATAATTCAGGAAAACTTCCCCAATCTAGAAAGACAGGCCAACATTCAAATCTAGGAAATACAGAGAACACCACAAAGATAATCCTCAAGAAGAGAAACTCCAGGGCACATAATCGTCAGGTTCACTAGGGAGAAAGATTGGGTTACCCACAAAGGGAAGCCCATCACACTCACAGTGGCTCTCTCAGCAAAAACTCTACAAGCCAGAAGAGCATGAGGGCCAATATTCAATATCCTTAAAGAAAACAACGTTCAACTCAGAATTTTCATATCCAGCCAAACTAAGCTTCATAAGTGAAGAAGAAATAAAATCCTTTACAGACAAACAATTGCTGAGAGATTTCATCACCACCAGGCCTGCCTTACGAGAGCTCCTAAAGGAAGCACTAAACATGGAAAGGGATAACCAGTACCAACCACTGCAAAAACATACCAAATGGTAAAGACCATCGACAAAATGAAGAAACTGCATCAACCAACAGGCAAAACAACCAGCTAGTATTAAAATGGCAGGATCAAATCCACACATAACAATATTAACCTTAAATGTAAATGGGCTAAATGCCCCAATCAAAAGACACAGTCTGGCAAATTGGATAAAAGTCAAGACCCATCAGCGTGCTGTATTCAGGAGACCCATCTCACATGCAAGGATACACATAGGCTCAAAACAAAGGGATGGAGGAAGATTTACCAAGCAAATGGAGAGGGGGAAAAAGAAAAAAAAAGCAGGAGTTGCAATCTTAGTGTCTGATAAATGGATTTTAAATCAACAAAGATCAAAAGAGACAAGGGCATTACGTAATGGTAAAGGGATCAGTGCAACCAGAAGAGCTAACTATCCTAAATATATGGGCACCCAATATAGGAGCACCCAGATACATAAAGCAAATTCTTAACAACCTGCAAAGAGACTTAGACTCCTACGCAATAATAGTGGGAGACTTTAACACTCCACTATCAATATTAGACAGATCAGTGAGACAGAAAATTAACAAGGATATCCAGGATTTGAACTCAGACCTGGACCAAGTGGACCTAATAGACATCTACAGAGCTCTCCACCATAAATCAACAGAATATACATTTTTCTCAGCACCACATTGCACCTACTCTAAAATTGACCACATAAGTGGAAGTAAATTACTCCTCAGCAAATGGAAAATATTTTTGAAGTTATCTAGGCAAAGATTGGGTACTCCCTTTCCAAGGCTACTCACATCAGATGACATATGGGAAAGCCTAGTA